>CM047879.1:14041216-14237198 GCA_026212405.1 Petrea volubilis
AACATGCACGCATCTCCTTCAGAGCCAGTCAATTTTTTTTGCAGCCTCAAAAGCTACCTGCCACTGAACTGTAAGGCTGTGTTTGGAACAAGGATTTTGGTGAGAAAAGATAGAAGGAAACTGAAAATGATTAGTTCTATTATTTGAAGTAATTTTTTTTTTTATTCTTATCAAAATTCAAGAATCAAATTGAGGGTAAAAGTATATCTAGTGAAGAAAAAGGGAACCCAATCATGATCAGCCGGCCTGGATAATGCTTCAATCAGCTCAAAGTTTGTATTTCTTGCCTACCTAGCTTGTGTACCTTCTCTCTCTCCCTCTGGCTCGTTGTGCTTTTTAACTTTTCCTTTTGGGAAAAGAAAGATATAGGGGGAATTTAGAATAGCTTAATAAAGAGTCCGTTTGGATGAATTTTTTAAAAAGAAAAATCACTTATTTTTTTAAAAAATATTTCAGAGAAAAAAATTGTATTTGGATGGACTTTTGAAAAAAAAAAAATAGAAGCAAAAAAAAGTTACCCCATAATGGTTTCAAATGAAAATACCTTTAAAAGTACTTTAATTATTGCATATTATCACAAAACAAGTTGAGCAGTAAAACACTATAACAAAACTTAAACAAGAGTTTGAAAATTGTCACAGTATTATCATTTAAGTAAACACATTTTATTCTATTACCAATGATATAGGGTGATAGCAATATTTATTTTATTATAATATGGTTCGTTAATGATATAAATGTCTTTTTAATTAGTACTATTAATAATTAATAAAAATCTTATCGTGGCAAAATTATTTTTACTATGAATGTTTACAATAATATCATCGTCGTCATCATCATCATCATCATTATTTGTGTGTAACTAGTCATTCATGATGGCAATGTAAATAGAATTCTTGCCATTGATAATTAATTTAATGAAAACTATTTCTGTGGCAACTTATATATTCGTGATAATTCGTTATATCATTAGTTGATATATTATCCCAAAACTTGAGTAGTAAAAGTGGATAGCATTTGAAAGTAAATAGTGAAAAAAAATAGTATACTTTTGAAAAAGGTAACTTGAAGTTGCAAAAAATAGTTTGAATGCTGCTTCCACCTTCTAATTTTTTTTTTTTTGGTATAAGCGGGAAAATAAAACAGTCATTGTCTATTTGTCTGCTTTTTTCCAGCAAAAACTAGAAAACGTTCCTTTTTTTGAGTTAATTACACTTTGCCACTCGAATTATGCATTTTTTACACTTCACAACCTAAAATTTTAAGTGTTGTCGATTGCCACCTAAAGTTTGCTTCTTTTTACCGGTTGCCACCTAATTATGTATTCAGGCCAAAAATCTTAGCTAGAGTTGGGACACATGTTGCTGCTCCGGTTGGCATTTTTGGTCGGAAAATATAATAAGGTGGCAACCAATAAAAAAAACACAAATTTCAGGTGGTAATCGGTAATACTTAAAATTTGATGTGGCAAATTATAAAAATATACATAATTCGAATGACAAAATGTAATACAACAGTAACGGCCAATTATATGACAAATAAATATAATATAACATTTGTCGTATGATTTATCGAGTCCGACTTGAGAAAATTCTTGTGTGGACATACGTGGATCCTACTAATATATATAAGAAAAGTCATTAAGCCACATGTTATATGTACATTTTTTTTAAAAATAAATCAGATACAAGCGTGAACATGTGGTATATATAGATGACATCAAAAATACTCAGTAATATAATTTTTTTTTAGCAATATGCACCAAAATTGCTTTTTTTCTTGAAGAACAATATATATATATATATATATATATATACACCAAAAAAAGGCTAGTATCTCGCCTCTAATTAGCACAAGTTCTAATTAGTTCCTATATACATCGTCAAGGATTTGGCTTGATGGCATGAAAAGGCCATGTGAGTCTATGACTATGAATGATGTAGCGGTGATATTTGATACGAACGATACTTTCCAAAAAAAATTCTATATCTAATTACTTTCTAAAAAAAATTTCTCTGTCTAATGACTTATGATCCAATTGGATACACGTACAAGTGGATAAACAGTACAACATTTATCCCAAAAATCAATTTTTTTTTAAATTTCAATATATCTTTTTGTTCATTAATTTTCTTGGACGAACATGTGAACCACAACAATTTTGCCAAGTCTGAATTCTCCTCCATTGATCAGCAATATCCGTTGCAACTTTAACGGCGTCTGACTGACGTTCCATAGAGCCCTCTTCTCGTGAACCCCACCGCATACAATCCATTCTCTCCTTTCCAACCATTAGGGAAAGGGGTCTTAGGCATTCCATCTTTTGTGAAAAAATCTGTACCCTGCATGCATATACACGCCATTAGATTGCATGGAAATCTCAAGAATTTCATAAATGATAGTTAAAAAAACTTAGGGTGCTGCCGGTTGGTAAAGCGGCCGAACCAAACCGACATCGAAACTTTGGTAGGTATTGAATATCAGACCGAAATATAATATACAATTTTCTACGGAACCGAATTTTTTTCATAGGCATACTTTTTTTTTTTTTGCAAAATAATCACAGTGACAAATATAATATACGTCATATTTTATTTAACTGATCGGTTATTAATGAAATGAATGATTCTTGAAGTTGCCGCGTTAGGTGTAAAATAAAAAAGACTATTTGTAAATGTTAAACTAAAGTGGGATTTAAAATTTTTGCTTAAGTTAGATTTTGATTGTTTATAAACTATGTGTGTTTTTTTATTTCTTGAGTTCGTTCAAGTAAACATTTCTTTTTTACTGTAGTAAATAAAAGAGTTAAAAGTGCCCACTTTAACTTTTTCTAGCACATTTTTTTTGGATGTTTTCATAACCCTTTTCTAAATCTGAATTTTATTGTTAAAGAATTCCAACTTTTTAATACTTCTTAATTCTTGTTCTTCCAATTTTTCATCCCCCGCATGTGTATATATATGTATGTATGTATATTTATCCAATAATATATACATTCCAAATGGCCAATAATATTTCACATTTTTTCACGATTAATATTCTAGTGGCTTTATAATTGATGCTCGGACTATTAGTTACGCTACACTTGCTACAGCCATATTGGGTGCAATAAATATAAATAGATGAACTAATTATATTTCTAGTCATTTTAATGAAGTTTTTTTATTTTTAAATTCATTATTCGATTAATCACTACTGTGAAGTTGATTTTTGGTGATATGCTTTTTCTACCCCTGAAATAATAAATGGACCCCTAATACATATGGAATCATTTAATTAAAAAAAAAAAGAAAGAAAAAGGACATCCCAACACTACAAGAAAAAGGCAATTTTGGACGAAACCCGTCGGAAAATAGAAATTTTGGATGAATTTCCATGAAATTTTGAAGAAATTCTTTCCACCACAAAATACCTCATCGGTAGGTGTTTTCGGCGGCATTCTATCGTTGGAAAAGATAAAATTGATTGACACTTTTTTCATGAAAATTAAAATATCGTCCATCAAAATTAAAATTATCGATTCTGTCCCTGAATTCAACGTGTGAAGTTGTGAATAAAGATAACAATAATACAAATTCTAATAAGAAGGTGAAACTATGTCAGATTTTATTTGTGTGTATATATATATATATATATATACCTCGAGCCAACTGGGCACATTGCTCCTGTACCCTGTTGCTAGAATAATAGAATCAAAATCTTTTTCTTGGCCATCCATGAATTTTGCTCCAGTTTCTGTTATCTCCCTCACACCTTCTATTACCTATAATATGAATCATTATTTCAAAATGCATGAAAAACTTGTCCATAAACAAAAAAAATAGTCTGTCACAATATAAAAATTGTAATCAATTATATATATTAAATTATTATTGTTTTTTTTTAACAAAAATAAGTGTATTAAGGTCAATGATGATGGAAATTAAGTTAAAATTGTTGTCAGCAACATTCAAATGTTGATGAAAAGTTTATCATGTGACATTGTCTATATTGTTATCTAATTTTTTGTTATCAATATTACATTGATTTTCATATAGTCTCAATTTCATATATAATTCAATAATTACCTTAATTTTGCCTGATTTAATTTCCGCGACGGTCCCAACGTCAAGCACCGGTGTCTTTCCGGTGGTGTTCTTGAGCTCGATGGGGCCGGTCTTTGGCCGTCGGAGGCCTAATTCATCGGTATCACCTAAGATCATGAAGGCCAAGAGGAGGAGGAACTTATCAACTATTCTTAAAGGCAACCATCGGAGAAGTAACATAGCTAATCCAAATGTAGAAAGCCCTAATATTTCCCTTGGTAGAACATGAACCTGAATCAAAAAAAAAAAAAAAAAAAACCCAAAATACATTACTTATAGAAAATTCATCTTAACTAAATGAAAGTTCAAGATGATATTTTTCCTAAAGTTAGGATAACGAGTATATAAATTTACACTTACTATATTAACTTTATGAATTTTGCACTTAATTAATCTTTCCTATCATTTAAAATGAATTGTTATTTTTTTTTCCAGTTGAAAAATGAAAGGGATTGAGTCACAAAATTTGATTCCGTTCCATTTGAAGGTGAGTGTCGTATTTTTCTTTTACTTTTTTCTTAATAATTCAAAACTTGTAAGAGAAAAAGTATGTAAGAGTGACATGGAAAATCATATGAGGGATAAGACATTTTATTGACATAATCAATCTTTTTTTATAAAATATAAACATTATTTTTATTATTTTCAATATATTAAAATTTTGAGTAATAATGTAATTACAAATGAATCTTGTAATTTTCAAAAGAAAAAAAAATATCTACTACTAAGGTATATGTGAGCCTAACAAACTCCATCCTTCACCTAAGCGGGACTTGACGATGAATTGTATCTTCAGTGTTTTGCTGGACTTTTGGACTGAAATTACATGGTGTTGATGAGTACAAGATGTAGAAGTTATTATAATATCAATTTCCTAAAAAAAACCAACATGCCGGATTATAGATGATCAAGCACAACGGTGGATATGGTTGTATAAAGTAAAATTAATTCGTGAAGATCTGTCAAATCATAAAATTGGTTGAGAAATTTTGTTAGGTACAACTAGATACATCTTTTGGTGGCTAGAGTAAATATTTTGATGATGGGAAAATTATTGTCTAGTCATTCTCCATTAATATTTTATAAGAAGAACCTAAATTTTCAGAAGGTATTTATAATTTTTAAAACGATAGGAATCAATTCATAATTACACTACGCCTGAGAGATTGTCGATGTAATTTGCCTTGAATTGATGATGACTGCACATATCAGCTTTTTCGTTGTTGTCTCACTTTTTCTCAATTTCATCCTGTATTCTATTGTTCGAATTTACAACATATACTTATTTCACATTTTCACTTCATACACATATCATAAATTTAAATAGGATCACATAAAATAATAAATTTAAATAGGATCACATAAAATAATAAATATACACACACACACACAAAAGAAAATAGTACTTACAGTGCTTCTAACCACCATATGAGGCTTTGCATTGTGATCACACAAATCCAAACTAACTTCCATACCAGTATTCCCACACCCTACCACCAAAACCCTCTGTCTTTCAAATTCCGAGCCTGATTTGTAATCGCAGGCATGTATAACGGGCCCCCTAAACCTCTCAATCCGTTGTAGTTCAGGCCTAACGGGCTCTGCATTCTCCCCCGTTGCCACCACCAGCCACCGCGTAAAATACAGGAAGTCCTGAGTCTGCACCCGCCAGAGCCCGGTCACCGGGTCAAACTCCGCCTTCGACACGACTTGTCTGAACTCGGGCTCGATTGCGAAGTGCTTCGCGTACGACTCCATGTACTCAATGAATTCGCATCTCGTGGGATACATAGGATAGTCTTCTGGGAAATCTAACAATGGGAGGCGACAGAATCCTCGGGGGAGATGAAGCCCGAGGCGATCGTATGTTCTTCGTCGCCACAACGAGGCGATGCAGTCGGTTTTCTCGAGGACTAGCGACGAAATGCCAAGCTCATAGAGGCAGGCGGCCACGGCCAAGCCCGAAGGGCCAGCACCAACGATTATCGGGCCGTGGACGCAGAGGCAGTTTATGTGGTTTCTTCTGTACTCTTCTCTGTGGATACTGTCCATTTGAATTCAAAAATAAAAAAAAAAAAAGTGGGAAAAAAAAGAGAGAGAAATTTAAGGTGAAAAGTGAGGAGTTTATTTTATTTTATTATCTTTTTTTTCTTTTTCAGGGTGTTATTTTCTCTGTTTTTTGTACTCGAGAAAGGGCGGTGTTGCTGCAGTTTGTGGGTCAAAAGTGAATGCAGAGGCGAGAAATGTGAATATAAAGGGTGTTTATAGTGTGTGTTGTGCGTTTTCTTTTTCTTTTTCTTTTTTTTTTAAATTTTATTTTTGCGGGTAGAGCTACAAATTATAATTACGATACAGACAAACAGAATTTCAGCATGAACACTTAGAATCTTCTATTTCAATTCGTATCTGATTTCATAAATGCATTTAAATTATAAAGAAAATATTTTATCCACTTGACATGCATAAACGATGAGAACAGATATACAGAATTTGGAAATGAAACACTTTGAATCTTTAATTGCAAACAATATTTAACATTCATTCGTATATGCACGTCAAGTATAGATAAAATATTTAATATACTTGACGTGCCGAATGATAAAACGAAAAAGAAAGAAAAGGAAAAATATATAAGAAGAGTTGAAATAAAAGATTCAAACGGGAGAAATAGAGGAAAATATTTGATTTTTAAATGTTTTTCCAACGCTCTTTCTTCTCAAGATATGTGTGCTCTTCCTTGCTTTACTCTCCCTCGCAAATTTGTGTGTAGAAGAAGGCAGTTATATCACCACCAAATTGGTGTATAAATGTGTGTGTATATATATATATATATATTGTTATAAAAAATAATGGCTTTGAATATCAACAAAATAGATATTCACAGGGTGGTTTATTCAAGCAATAAAAATATAACGTAATAATAGTTTAGACTAAACACAATAGCCAAAAATAATTAAACAATGCCGAATACAAATAAATAAATAAGAAAGTTCAGTAAACTTATCAGTATTTATTTGGTATTGCAACAATTGAATCACTGGGTTGCACTGGTTTGCCTTAAAGAAATATTCACCTTACTAACCGGTGCGATGGGCCAATGATATTTCTTCCAAGATAAGATAGTCCAGAGGTTCGTTCCAAGCCTTACTGCTATAACACTACAAAAAAATTGATTTATTGTGATGAAAATATTTATCACAAAAAATCCAAATTTCGTCACAAAAATTGTTTTGTGACGAAAAAAATTCATCACAGTTTCGTCACAAAATGGCCCTCGCATAAGGTTATTGTGAGGAATTTTTTGTTTCGTCACAAAAAACATATGTGACGAAATGCTTTTTCCTCACAAAAAATGTATTTTAGTGAAAATATTATATTTTTTGCTCCAAACTCGATTCGAACCCCCGATCTCCGCTAACCGTGCAACAGTGCCGTGCAAGACTGCTCTTTAGTGGCTCCCAAGGGGAGTCGAACCCCTGACCTTGGATATAGTTGAATGAAGTGCAACCATTATGCCCATTGCAATTTTCTTGATGGTTTTGTAATTTTATTGTTCTTATTTATTTGTTACCTTAATTTATTAATTTTAATTTTATTTATTTTTTAATTATGTATTGATTAATTAAATTCAAACAATTATAAGTTATGTTTGTTAAAACATGTAATATACCCATATATTACCCGTTCCTATGAATACTTAAAAAAATACTTTTATTTTTCATACAAATTCTAAACTCAACGAATAATATATATACTTTTAATATAACATGTTTAATACTTGATGAAGTAATACGTCATTTTATGAAATTTATTATATTCATTTTTAAATTTATAATATATGAACAATATTTATTGGTGTAATATATCAAAATTTATTATAATTATTAATTGAATATTATATAAAAGACAATTTTGTAATACTTCATAAAAATATTAATTATTATATAAATAATTATATATAATTTATATGATGATTATAAATTAAATAATTTAATTATTAGTTTTTAAATAATCTTTTTATATAAATTACATAAAACATAATTTATGTGAACATAATATTAAATAAGCCGTATTTTTACTCTAGAATATTTTAATAAATCGTATAATAGTTGTTTGCATATTATTGAGCCAATTTCTTACCTTAAATTTTGAAAAATATTTATAATAGGTACACGTACATGTTGAACGTCAAATATTAGTTGACTGGTATTTAACTAACTAAGATTATAGGTGATAGATGATCATTATAATGAGCGCTATATATATACATATATATATATTAAATTATGAGAACAAATTTTATTAACTTTTTTATTTTTTAAATTTATTTATTTTGCTAAATTTTGATTTTTTTAATCACTATAAAAATACCTGAAAATGTCAAAATTACAAACAAAATTATATTTGGGGTTTCTTTTGATTCATCTAATTTTTTTTTGGGATATCATGCAAAATATTCATTTGATATTTTTTTAAATAGTCTTTTAAAATATTTCTCCATTTAATTGCTTTAGGAAATTAGGAAAAATATTAATTAGATATTTTTTGAGGAATTGTTTTTATAACCTCATGTTGTTAACTTGTTGTGAGGAAAAAAAAATCTTTTTCATGATGAAAATTCTATTTCCCCACATTAGTCATAGTTATTGTGAGAAAAATTCTATTTCCTCATATTAGTCATAGTTATTGTGAGGAAAATTCAATTTGTTTTAAAAAACACAATTTAATGTGATGAAATTACGATTCGTCACATTATGGTATGTTTATGTGACAAAATCAAATCTCCTCACAAATTTTTTGTCACAAAAAATACATTTCTTCCAAGATAAGATAGTTCAGAGGTTCGTTCCAAGCCTTACTGCTACTTCAAACCTCAGTTCGAAAACTAAACTTAAAATATAGTACGCAAGCAAATGCACACCAAACACGAAAGTACATAATTGATATTACAATCTCACTCGATCAGAGGTGCACTTAGATAATTGTATTCTCACATTGATCAATTCAGAGAAATCTCAAGTGTTTTCTGTTCGCTTGTGTGTTTTTTCTGCAGGGAATAAGAGCGGCTATCTATAGGGGAAAAATACAGGATATTGGAGCCGAGAATTAATTCTAAAATTATAACCATTGTAACCATTTGTAATGTTTCAGATAATTAAGTATGAATCTGTAACAGTAAGTAACAACCGTTAGTTACTCAAAAATCAATATCACGTATTAATAATCAACCGCCTGTAATAGGGGCCTCTCCTATGGAATTATTCATTCAAATTCAATATAATTCTATAAAATTTATTCTCCCTATCCTCTCTATATTTTCTTTTCTCTATATAATATTTATCTCTGCGTCTATTCTTGGAGTATCACTATTAGTTCTCCAAAGATTTAAAGTATGTAAAATATGTGGAGCACTCTAGTAGTACTCCACTAAAGGCTAGCAAGGCGTGTTCGTGATTCGATCAATAGATGGCTAGTAGACAAGTTAGATCCGGGGTTCGTGGATTGACAATTCTGATACTTATCAGGTATCCGATCTGATTCACATAATTTTTTCGTTTATGTGCAATAAACTCCAACAAGTTATTTTGTCATCGCAATATGTTATCCCAACCTTATATGTACATATGTACATACGACACCCCCACCCCTATGTATCCCTTAGCCATATTAAAATATTATAAAGGAAACATTAAACTCAGACCCCCAAGAATTTCGGTCAAATTACAGTTAGACCTCTTTATGTATAAAAATTACACATAACTCCCTTTAGGTTTGGATCCCGCTAACATGTAGCAAATTTTGGTTATTGATACACCATAATTTACTTATGTAAGTAAAAAGTTATAGTGGAACTCAAATTTTACCCTTTTTCCAAAAGTTTAAATTTTTTTGTAGACAATAATACCCTTATTGAAATTGATAATTGTCATCAAGAAATGGACAAGCTTATCATTTTACATTTAACCTAAATTGTGGGAGTTTTTTCTTATTTTTTCTTAACATTTCAACAAGGATAATAAAGTTATTTCATTATTTTTTTTCTTGAATTTTAGCCGAACCTAAACCTCAAGGGAGATATGTGTAATTTTCCTTACCTAAGGGGGTTTACCAGTAATTTGACCTAATCGACATCCCAGGGGGCCTAATTGTAATTTTTCCTATTATAAATACATAAATCGTAGCAAATGTACGTGTGTAGGTTAATCGTGTATTATAAAAAAAGAGAGATGATGTCAGTACTCCAAATTTTTATATTAGAACTCCATTCCCATTATTTTATTAAAAGTTTGACTAAAATACCCACTAACTTATAAAATATTATTTATATTATTTTTGAATAACAAATATACCATCAATCTAATATGCATACTTCTTTCAATTTTGTATTAATCTATTCATGGTGAAATATATGAAAACATTATGCGGAAAAAAAAAACTCTTGAAATAAAATTCAACAAATCAAATAGACAAATCATTGAGCGCAAAAAAGAAATATATTATAGTATAGTCAAATAATCTATTTCCATTAGACAGATAAAAGTTGAAGTTATATACTTTTCAAACACTTATATCTCCAAATATAGTTTTGACCACGTTATCTGATTTTCATGTCTAATCCCCCCCCCCCCCCCCCCCCCCCCCCCCCCAAAAAAAAGGGAAGAAGAAGAGAAAATACAAGAATAAACAATCTTTATATAAAGAAATAAAGTACATCAATTTTTTTTTTGTGTTTGGGATTTTGAATTTTTCTGCTCTTTTTTATCATTGTCAAGAAGCTGAGAAGAGAATTTAATTTTTTGCTCTAGGTTGTGGTTGTTGTCTTATTAAATAGAAAATAAGGTGAATGGATGGTAATTTATGATAATTGTTTCTTATAAATCAAATTAAGTGATGCTTAAAAGGTAAGGGGTACTGTTGATGCGGGTCGAATTTGAGAGTTGATCGACCTCGATCGGGAGCTCTGGTCGAGTTAGTATGTGAAGGTGTTTGATTGGGACGTTGGCCTGCAACAAAGAAAAGGCAACATGAGCTAGTCGAGATGGGTTTCGGCTAAGACTCTTCTATGCTTAATTCAGTTGATCGATTTTGTAGAGATTTGAGCAGAGTAAAGGCGTTGAGAGTAATTAATGAGATGGGTCTTACCATAAATGCAAAGGGTGTTTTTAGTGTGTCCAAATAGGCCACACTCTGGTATGACCCTTAGGCTGAATAGGCCATCATGTGCTGATGTGGGCGACCCATAAGACTAATGGTAAGGTCTAATGGCATTAGTTGACTCTTAATTAATGAGGTATGGGGTTAGGTGGCTCCCCCCATATCTTGGGTTCATTGAGCATTTAATGCCAGCAGAGATCCATTAGACTCAGTATTATCCTGATCGAAAATGATATCGACCGGTGGAGTCAAAGGGATGGGTTTGAGGGGTCGAGACCCTGACCCGATCGATAGAGGAATCGTCCGATCGGAATCGTCAGAACGGGTTTTACAGGTCGCTAACCGGTCGATATCCCATGGTCCTGTTGGAAAACTATGCTCATTGGTTTGAGCGTTTGGAAGTGCTGGCGTGTGCCGCGTGAGAGACAGTCGAGAACGCCGATCGGAAATATGCCACGTCAATTGTAATCAAATGTCTAAATTTAAAAATTGAATTGGAGTGCCAATATAAAAATTTGGAATGCTAATAACATCTCTCTAAAAAAATATTATAAATACATAAATTAGGAAGGCATTAAAATAACATTATAATACAATATCAAATAGCACGACATACGTAATCTTATCGCATAATAAGTGATTTAAGATTAAACTTGTTATTTAAATCACTAACACACAAATACAACCAATTCTCGCTCAAACAAACATTCTTCTAATATGTAGTATATAATATCTTCTATTATACATATTAGTACAAATGTGTATGTGATATGTATAAATGGTTTTGTTTCTTTTCCTTTTTTGTACCACAACTTTGCTTCGCTTAATATCATAGTTGTCTTTGCATTTACACTATGTAACAACGACGTACATTAGAAAGCTATGTTAACTACAAAAAAAAAAAACTCAATTAAATAAAATAAATTTAAATAGGAAAAATACAGTATTAACAATCTCATTATCAACACAGTGCAATGATTAGAAATAGGAAAAATAAGTTCCAATCACCTATGAAACTCTGAAGTAATTTTTGAGTTATTAATATATTTAATATGAATCATGTAATTTTTGCAATATATAAAAATTCTAAAAATTTGATATTAAAAAATATATTCGACCTGTTTGCGTGAAAAACTAATCTGAAATTTATCACATTGCTTAGAATGAGTCAGGACTGCTGCGAATCAACTAGTTGTTACCCATGCCCAGAGGGGATTCAACTGGACTTAAAATCAGGCCATTTTTTTTGTAAATGGACTTTAAATCAACTATGGGACCATGTAAGTTACTTACAACTTTAATTTAGCCATGTTCAAATCAATATAAGGTATATATATATATAGATTATATAATATATATGTGCGTGTGTGTGCGCGCGCGCGCGCGCGCGTGCGAACCAAATGTCAATAATATTTTGAGGGTTAGTACCATAAATTATTCAAAAGCAAAAAGAAAGAAAAGAAAAATGAAAAAAAGTGTCATCAATGAATATCATCAATATTAATATCATCAAGAAGAATTAATATTTCATTGCAATTAAGCATGTGCTTAACTAATAGAAGTCATTTATTTATTATGCATTTAAATATAACTGCTACATCCTTTGAATTGGTAGCAAAATGACAAGGTGTTCAAATGTTCCAAGAAAACAATTTCTTCACTACAGAAAATTATGCCAAACAGAAATTCATCACAAATCAAACTGTTAAATCACAGCCTCATCAAATTATTTAATACCTCAGATACACCTCCACATATGTAGATGAACTTTTTTCTTTTTTTTTTTTTTTTTTGTGTCAACCATTGCATGTGGTACTCTTATTTCATAGACAGAAGGTGGTGAGATTTGAATACAAGACATTTTGTTTGACCCGATTCTATATATATATATATATATATATATATCTGTCCACTTCGTCTAAAAACTTTAGTTATTAGGGGAGAAAGTTTTCAAATATTTAATACCTCCAGTAAAAACTATTTGTGATGGAATACTAATAAATTTAAGTTAAAAATTAAACCACAATTAATTTGTAACGAAACATGCATATACTAATGCACAACGTTGTATTTTTATTGGACTTTATAAAATTATGATGAATTTTTAATTTGCCATTATTAAGAGAGTTTTTTTTTTTTGGTTTTTTTAGTGACAACCAAAAACCCAATTATCACGAATTCTCGCCCACTAATATTAAAACTTCAATTTAAATCTAGTATCCATTAATCTATCTCTTTCTTTATTCTTCTAAACACATACATCCCAAATTCGAGCGGTAAATGTAGATATCAAAATACTCAAAACATGACATGAAAAGCAGCCCAGATCCTCTTGCAATAAAATACTGCTATATCGTTTTCTCCACTCATCAATATACACCACATATATTGATAAGCAGTTGAGATAAAAAAAAGAGAAAAACTTATGATATGAGAATTTTTTTGAAAATTCTCTTTTCCTATCACAATAGTCCACGATTATATGTGGCGTGTATTAGGAGTGGAAAAGAAAATGTAGCATTGATTTGTTACACATGATTCAGGCTGAATGAAAACTATCAAAAATAATAGTTTGAATCATTTGCTACAGAACGATGCTATATCTTCTCTCCAATACCTGCCATTGGTGAGCAGTTGGAATAAAAAAAAAAAAAGAGAATCTTCAAAAAAAATTTCAAATATAAGTTCTTCTCTTCCCTTTCAATTGCTCATCAATACGCGTGACTTATATTTATAAATAGAGAAAAAAAATATAGCACCGCTTTATAGTAGAGGATATGCAAAAACAAGCACAAAAGAAATAGATCAGTTCCGCCAGGCTTGGGGTTGCTCAGCTCAGCTCGATCGCCTCATTGAGATTAATCAGGCGGCGGTGCTCCGACCGTGCTTTGGCCCTTGACCCGGCCTCCGCACGTAAGCTTCAAGCTTCCGATGAGCGTGATGACTAAAAACCCAACAAACATAGCCATGCAAAATACAAGACACAGTAACCGGCAGAACCTCTCCATCCTCACCGGAATCGGCTCGTACTCTGGTGCCGGCGCCGGGCGTTGATTGCCCCTTCGTGCCACCGTGATCCTGTCTATATCATCCAAAAGAGCCTTGTACTTGCACGCGATGCTTAGAAGCGCGCACAGGTTGAGCAGCCCGGCCAGAAGAGAGAGAACGAAGGGAATCCAACGGTAGCGGCATTTGAGGGCGGAGGGGACGTTGTAGAATGCCGTGAAAATCACTCCTTGAAACACGAAGTAATAGTTCGCCAGTTGGAAAGCTTCCTTCTGGAGGTGGCGCCGCTCCTCCCGCCTCTCTTTGTTGGTTATGCCGCCGTCGGGGTTTTCTACGGTAGACATTCTCTCTCTCTCTCTCTCTCTCTCTAAACTTTCATTACTGGGTAAACGAAGGAAAGATTACAGGTTGATTGTCAATTTGAAGTTCCGAAAGCGGAAAATACCCTGTAGTTTCACAGATGTTGCTTCCAGAGAAATTGGGCTAGAGGGGGTGGAGGTGAAGGAGGAGGATTGGGTTTTGTTATTGTGTGTGTGTGTGTGTTTTCTTTGGTCATATACACAGTACCTATAGGAAAATTCTTGTCCAGACTCGGCTTGGCCGCATCCAACCAATCATATAGCAAGTTTAATAGATTTGTCAGGATTCGAGTTCTTGGCACTACTTTTAAAGGCGGGGATGTCTATATATATGTATATAATTTAGACTTGTTTTTCAATATGTATTTAAGGATTTTTTATTTTAATTTTTTTTATACTTTATAATATGTAACTTCATATATTAATATTGTATATTGATTTCTTATATACTAGTTTTTTATATATATAAATATTAATTTTTTATTTTTAATTTGAAATTAGTATTTGCTTAAACTAATTGGAATTTATATACTATATTTTATTTTATTTTATTTTTTTTCGATTACAATCAACTCGGGACACCCTATAGATGTCAACCGGAAGGACCCCCACACACGCACACACTCACTCAAGGGGAAAGGGGGAGAGGACAAGAGGATTCGAACTCAAAACCTCACTGGTACTGATGGGAACCCCCACCACTGGGCTACAACCCCAGTGGCATATACTATATTTTATGATATGTAATTTCCTAGATAAATATTGTATATTGATTTCTTATATGCTAATTTTATATATAAGTATTAATTTTTTATTTTTAATTTGAAATTAGTATTTACTTAAACTAATTGAAATTTATGTAATATATTTTTGTATCAATTAAATTAATTTAATTTATATAATATATTTTTAAATAAACAAAAATAAATATATATTTAATATCTAATTTTATACTGTTTATATAAACTAATATCTTTAAATATATAATTAAAAAACATACATCTAAAAACATGAGGTGCTTTTGTTCGTTTCTTTTATTTTACAAAACATGTCAATACATTTCTATGTCATCAAAAATTTCTAAATTGATTTGTCAACAAATTTCACAGAGATCAAGATCCAAAATTAAAACAAAATCAACTTTTTTTTTTCGAAAATTTGAAGACTACATAAAAAAGGGAAGCAAACAAAAATGTCCCAAATTTAGAGTACGAAAAATGCCACAATCCAGGATTTCAACAATCAAATCTTGGATTCCGTCGACGTGAAATTCTTTTTTTTCTCCAACTTATAGAGCTATCAAAATTTGCTTATAAAGAGAGGGGGCAACCGAGCACTAAACGAGCAAAAACATCTTGAAAGACAGAGATCGAAGCTCATTTCTGTAATTTTTTTTCCTTTCATTCTTATTTCTCTGTCTAGTACAGTAGAAATTAGAAAATAAAATAGAGTTGAGACCAAAAACCAATCGATGTTCGAGTCCTTGTTTTTTAAAGTAGTGTTATTGGGATTGGTGTAACCAAATAATATATATTTTGATATTTAAACTATATAAGTTTGTTATTTTATTTAGGGTGAATTACACTTACTAGCTATGAGGTATGGTGAAATTATAAAAACACCACACGTATAGAAAGTTATCATTAACTACTTAACGTTATGTGTTGTTTTATAATTTGCACCTACCATCAATTTGATTAATGGCAATCGTTAGTCAACCTAGCTATATAAACCTTCGAAAATACCCCAAATGTTGTTATTGTTATTATATGTCATAGTTTGGAGTACTACATTGTAATTTATTGAAGCCACATGAGATTAAATGTGATATTTCTGTTATTTCTTCATTGTTGATTAAAGTCATTGGCATATGGTGTATATTTATCAAATTATTAGTTTTTAATCGGTGTATTCAAGTAATGTGAGGTTTTGTGCATATATTGTACGATCTGCTGACATAATGCTATTCCCCAACCATGTAATACTCAATTTTCAGCAATAAAATAGAAAACCATATGAACAACTCAAAAAATGCAACAAATAAACACCAAAAGTATCATTGTGATTCATGCCATAAAGTTTAATATTTACTTAGAAAAATATATAATATATGTTGCTTAAAATGATTGTCAAACAAGTCAAGAGGTAATGATAATTTCTCGTACATTGGAGTATTTCTTATGATTTCACCATATCTCAATGTGCTAATCGTCATTTAATTGGCCTAATTAGAGTAAGGGCAAAAGTAACATTTTCTCCATTCTGTTAGACTCAACATTGATCCTCTCAAGTTAAGGGTGTAATAGTAATTTTTTTATACGTGGGGATGTTTTTTTATCATTTCATTATACCTTCCGCCCTTTTATTTTGACAAAATGTTTTTAATGTCTTTTCTATTTAAATTTATCTATCAATGATGACGTATCGAAAAGAGATGTTGCAATTTAATAAATATCTCTAAATATAGATTGATGTTAGTTAGAGTCACTTATGCTCGAGATTACTCGAAGAAGGCCATTGAAAATTTATAATTGTGTAAATTAGTAGTTTGTGAAACATACTACTAATTAAAAAGTCAGTATAGCCCGATTAGGTTTTCCTAAAACTTCAACCTATTTATAATGAATCCAAAGTACCAACTATATTTTAAAATAGACTAAGCTAAACTAGACATACTACTAATTAAAAAGTCAGTATAGCCCGAGTAGGTTTTCCTAAAACTTCAACCTATTTATAATGAATCCAAAGTACCAACTATATTTTAAAATAGACTAAGCTAAACTAGTGTATCGAAAGGGTAATTGAACTTATGAAATTTTAAAACAGTCAAGGATTTCGAAAAACCGTAAATTGAATAAAAGGAAATTGCAGCATTTCATAAATAATTTTTTATTCACACTTATATTTCTCAATTCTTTAAAATAATATAGGTACATGTGAAAATCAATCCCTAATGCTATTTTTTAATAGAAATTTTTTACCGAACTTTAAAACTTATTAAATTGTCTTTTAGTAAAACTATTATTTTATTTAAGTCAAAAATTCAAATCATCTCTTAATCGGTTTGTAAATAATATATAGATTCAACAGAATTAATTTTTCAAGTTTTATTAGTTCTTGTGGGAACGATACTTTCTCACCACTTTACTATTTCAATGGCTAGTGTACATTGCTAAAATCAATCCCAATAACATCAACTGGTAAACAACAAACATCTTGGAAAATTCTTATCTAAATCTGGTTTGGTCGTACTAAACCAGTTAATTAGTCAGGACCATAAAAAATAAATACGCGTTTTTGGATAGGGAAGAGCCAAAAATTCTGGTTTGGAAAAGAAGAATCAAATTATTATAAAATATCAAAGGTATTATTACTATTATTATTTTCTTGAAGGGGGTCGGGGAAGAGGCGGCTAAATTTATATTTTCCAAAAAAATGCATGTACAATATATTTAGCTCGTTAAATATTTGAAGGGGGGGGGGGGGGGGGGGAGCCCCCACTGTTAGTGGTTGATTTTTTGTTCTTTTTTATATATCTTTATACTAATTACATCATCTGCTTTATGGTTTGTGTAACAAACTGAGATTTATGATGCCTATATTTGTAAATCACTTTAGTCTTCTTGAAGTACAAACTTGATATTGTTTTGCGAAAAGCGGAATGGGTTAACGGTCGCATATGAATTAAAAAAGTTATTATTTAAGTACATTAATTAACATCAATATCGATTCCAATGGGTAATACATCAATTCTTTTTCAAGAAGAGCTCATTTTGTGTTCGTTTTACTTTATTGTAAAAGAGAATCTATACTATTATATATTTGAAAAAGATTTTTGACTACAATATTTAATTTTGACCAAATTCTCAATTCTTAAAATTTTGAATTATTTAAAATGAATTATTTGATTGATTGGCATTAATTGTAAATTTTTTAATTCTCTATCATAATCATTAAAACCCATCAACTATCCATAATGATATTTTAAATACTTTTTGTACTCTCTCTCCCTATCTCTAATAAAAATTTAATAGTAGCTTTCAATAAAAACATATACATAAAGAAAATTCTAACTAAAATATTACGTAATGCCATCAAATTAGTTATGATTTAAGAAATGTCAGTAATATAAATATTAACATAATGTCACTTATGGTAATTATTTCTTCTCAAAAAAAAAAACATTCAATTAAAACTGATGTTACCCAAATTTGCAAAAATATCTTTTAATATGATATTACATATCCCAAATTAAATTATAATTTTAAAAGGATTATAAAAAATTAAAATGTGGAAACAATATTATCAACGATATATTATTTTATCTTTTTATTTCTATCATTTATTTGTATACAATTTAACACTATATGAAAGTTTTATTATCTAATCATTTGTTTTAATTGCCGTACTTTTTATCTTTAATTTTTTTGGTATTAAATTATTGATATATTCAAAGTTTATTATTTATTGTTCTTTACTTCCTAATGAACCTATTTTATTTATTTATTGTTATTTATATAGTTTGATACTATATGTATATTATAAAATGTTTACATCTAATACAACGTTCTTTAACTATAATTTGGTTAATTTTGATCTCTCAAATTTTTGAATTTCTTAATTAATTTTTTTTTGATTAGATAGGTCTTTTGAAATAATAATAACAACAATTAAAAACTTTCTTATCCTACTCGTCCACTTACTTACCCACTTACATATCCAATTACGTACTCCCACTTTTCTATGATTTTTGATTTCCACTAAGTAAGATGTTTTATAATTAAAATATTCATTAGAAAATGAATTGAGATACGATATGAGATTATTTATCCCGAGAGAGAGAGAGAGAGAGAGAGAGAGAGAGAGAGATGAAATGACACTCAAAATGTTCGCAGAATCTAAGATTCATCTTACACAAGTTTAGGGCGAAGGTTTCTCCTTAGATGTAAAAGAAGATTCACAACATCCAAAATACATCAAGAGTACTTGGTGTTTTATAATTTAATTATTATTTTATTTATATTTATATTTTTATAATTTTTTTTTGTAAAATAAATTTTAATTTATTTTATGACGATTCACATCCATATATATTTAGGTGCGTAAACAAAATCATACTGTCACATCTTTCAATGTGGATAATAATCAATTATTTTGTGATTTATTAACTTAGAGTAGCTCATAGTTTAACATTCATTACTTTAATAAATCTAAAAATTTTATTTATAACTTTAGCTTGGATCATATATTTAGATTTTAATTCTTTTAAATTCTTATGTTATGATTTTTTTGACACGATAATATTTTTCTTTTTCCTTTTTAAATTCAAAAGCTTTAAATATGAGTAAACATTATTATTTATTTAATTACTGAACAACATTAAAAATTATTTAGAGTAACCATTATTTCATATGAATAGTATATTTTATTTTTATTTTTTATGTAGTATAATAAATTATAATATCCGTACATAGCACGAGATACATACGAATATATATTATAAGTTATGAAAAGTTAAGTGATAATATAAAAGTAATATTGTAATCAATAATTGCTGTTTCATTATTCACCGCAAATATTAATAATTACTATTATATCATAACAATAATAACAACAAGAACAACAATAATTTAAACCATCGCTCTCTGATAATTTCCAGTGTTTTGTGGGTACAGAGAAAGGAAAAAAAAAAAAAACAAAAGTTGGGAATTATTGCGTAGTTTCGTTGAGGTTAGGCCAAACCACAAGTTGAATCAATTTTGTTGTTGAAGCCGCCTTCCTTGTAGGCGACGTTAATGAGAAAAAGAAAAAAAAATTAAGAAAATGAAGAAATTTTGGAAGTCGCATACGAGAGAGGTGACTACATTTTGTAAGCTATTACATCTTATAAAAAGTTCTATATATGTATAAGTTGTTGGACCATGTTTCGAAAATAAGTTATCAAAGTATTTGAAAACAAAGGTGTTAGTATTGTATAAGCCTCGAGATGCTAACGCAGCGGAAATATAAAAATTTAATACATAACTATTATGAAAAACGTATCTCCTTGCTATCGCGACACGGATCTTATGCAAACATCAAAACACGTTTAACAAAATTCAAACGAAATTATACTTTTGAGCCATCCGTTTAATATAGGGAATTGCCGTATTCAAATACGAATCCTCTTTTGAATTCCCGACTAGCTCTCAATCATCCGAATCACATTCTCAAACTCAATCCGAGCACATTCACGAATATAGGAGCCCAAGCGTTCTCCCTCTAAAGATAGTCCACATGAACGGATCTCCTCGGGTTCTCGATTCTATGTTGGAATCGAATCGAAAACCGTCTTTGTGTATATGAAACTATTTATATTCTAACTTTTAAAATAATTCTAAACCCTTTAGGAATAATTAAGAAGGGTGGATATATATTTCGAATCGTACCTTAATTCTTTGATCATTAATTAATCAAGAACTAAGAATTTATTAACAAATCAAGCAGGAAAAAAACAAACGCATCGTATGCTATATTATGAATTGAGAAAACTAATTTTTCTCTTCATCATCACCGTGCCATATTGTGAATTGAGAAACAATTTCCCACATCATCATCACTGTGGCATAATTTGAGAAAAACCCATTTTCTCACGTCATCATGGCCGTCTATGTGATATATACACACACTATCAATTAATAGAGACAGGAATTGGAAAACACCTTTTTGCCCAATGTGTACCTTTTACTTTTCCATCTCTTTCTCTGTACGTATTTGTGTGTTTCAAAACATTTCCTTTTTATTTACATTATATATATCCATATATATATGTATATATATCATACGCACGTATATCTATATATTATAAGATAAATCACATCTATATATTATAAGATAAATCATATCTCTCTCCTTTTTTTTTCTCAACGCCCACTTATATATATAATATCATAAATATGATATATCCATATATATATTTATATATCTAAAATTCTTCTAATCTATTTCAAACTCTTTGAAAATAGACCCCCACTTGATTTTTAATTTATTGATGATAAGAATCTCTATTCCTATATTAATCATAAAACAATTAAATCTCTATTTAATTGATTTAGTTAATTAATTCTAAATTAATTTATTCTTCCATCAATTTCACTAAATTGATTTTATCCATCAAATCAATTAATAGGCTTGGACCTTAAGGTCCAATTAACCATTTGACTTTATTCAATTAAATTAACTATTTAATTTAATTGAGCCCATCAATTAACTTAATATATCCTATTGATTAATTAATATCTAATTAATTAATGAATTGGGTTCTCAAGCCCAATTAAATTAACTCTTTAATTTAATTTAAGCAAATCAACTTATTGATTTAATTAAATCCATCAATCAATTAATTAACTTAATTAATCAAATATATTTATATCTCAATCGATTAAATCCAATTAAATGTTTCATGTACGTTTAGGAGTTTATCCATTCATTTATGTATGACCCCTTAGGTTCACCAATCAAATAGAAATGAGCTCGCAACACATTGCGATATTTTAGATGGTAAATTTATCAATCGATTAATTAAACTCATTTAATTAATCACTTATGAATTAGAACCCGTTCTAATTCACAAGACCCATCTATCGTGGTCGATGTCCAACAACAAGCCCATGACGCCTAGTCAATAGGTGAAGTGTAATGCGTGAACCTGTCTGCTTATGGTTATCGTGCAAATACATTCCTTCCATTATCTAATCTCCCGATTGAAGTATAGGATATAGGATTTATTAGAAATCCTTTTAACCTCAATTCTATGGTTCTTATTTATAATTAGCCTTTTCGACAATCGATCTAGAAAGCTCATTTCTAATTATTGTCTTTACCTTGGCCACGAATTTTCGTAGACTAGTTAAAATAGAACACATAAGAGGTTCACTCACTCTACAAGGTGAACAAATGGATTCTTTATCGACCCTCACAAACCTTCATACACGGGAGATCTATACCCAACATATGCGCTATAAGACCCGCCACGGGATCGGTGCCTATATCAAAGTATAAATTCACATGTACAAGATTACTATGGAGCCTCAAGTCTAAGGACTAATTAATGCACACCATAAGCTGAGAAACAATTCCTAATTTGATGTGCAACTAGTGCTCCCATTTAGGTGTCTCTCGGTGGGATCCTCAGTGAACTCATTCTCTAATGAGCACCTACTTATGCACATGAATGTCTCTACATTCAATATCTATGAAACAAGATATCCTTCCATTTGAGATATGTCATAGGTACAAGTCTTAATTCGAATCATGTTAATGCCCCTGGTATTGGTTAGACTCTTCGACTTGGAGTGATTTAGATCATGCCTTAGAGACATATTTCAAGACCCCCATCCCTATGTGAGGCCAAGTCCCATAGCCTTATGTGATCTAGGAGCTTCAACCATATGTGTATAACTTATACATTATGATGAAGGTGGCCAAAAAAGTATAAACTTTTATTTCTATTATTAATCGAAAAGACTGTCTGTTACAAAGAGTATTTAAAAGCATCGCCAATCTCATTGGCTTGTCGGGCACTACTCTAACAAAAGGATTTTAAAAGGATCTTTAAAAATAAATTGGCATAACCTTACTTTTAGGGAAAATATAATCTTATAAACCCTTAAACATCATATATTATGAGTTTATAAGCTCATTCCTCTAAAAATTTGTCAAATACCGTAGCACATCTTATAAGATCTCAAATTTCTTATAAGATGATTTAATGAACTTACAAGTTTAGCCAAACACCCTCTTAAAGCGAAAATGGTAGCAGCTCTTTTCCTAGATGCTAAAAATGTGCATCCATAAGCTCTATCAAATTTGAACTATAACATATTTATCGTAATATTATAAAATGTCAAAATATACTATTATGATTTAGTTAAAGTGTCATATATTTGAATGCCACGATAGCTTATTTTGATATTTTATAGTATCACAATAAATATATTACAGTTCAAATTTAAGATAGCTTATTGAGTCACTCTTTATGGAATGTTACAATAGATATATAAATATAATAATCAAATATGACACTATCATATTTTATTTGTTAAATTCAGTAGTTTTTCACTAGTCTCCGTTCAAGTTTGACTTAGATTACTTTTTAGGGATAATTACACTGGAGTACGCTGAGGTTTGCTTAAATTATAAATAAAATCCTTATTTTTGGAAAATTACTTAACAACCCCTGGGATTTGCAAATGTTTAACAATGCCAATCTTCTGTCTACAAATGTTAGAGTTTGTAACAGAAACAGTCAAATTTTTTATTCGTTCTCCCTATTTTACCCTTTTGGTTACAGTTTGAACAACTTTGACTAATTTTTTTAGGACTAAAATGCCCTTTGAGTCTGATACATGTAGAAATATTTGATAGTAATAAGGGTTACAACAAAATCAAATTTGACCCAGAGGGCATTTTAGTCCTAAAAGTTAGTGAAATCTATTCAAATTTTGACCAAAAGGATAAAATAGGAAGAACGAACAAAAAATTTGACAGTTTTCGTTACAAATCCTAACGTTTGTAGATAGAAGGTTGAGAACTTGACATTTTAAAATATTTGTAAATCCCAAGGTTTGTTAGGTAATTTTCAAAAAATAAGGATTTTATTTGTAATTTAGGCAAACCTTAGGGTACCCCAGTATAATTATTCCTACTTTTTGTACATAAATTTGTTCCAAGTGAAAATGCATGCATTAGACAACAATTATTGTTACAATACATGCATGTGAAAGTGATGGCTGTCGAATCCATCAAAAATAAATCATACTCCTTTAACTACAAAATTAATCTGTAGACAAGATGAGAAGGATCGATTCTATAGGGAATAACTTGTCGACTACTTTCCAAGATAACCAAGAGAGCAAAATAAAGCGAAAAAAATGGGGTTTTGAACGACAAGTTAATCAAAGTAAGAAAGAAATTAAAAGTAAATCTATAAAAATAAAGATTCAGTCAAGGGTAATTCTTCGCACAACGTTTTCACGGATTGATTATTGATTCAAAAATAACTTTTAATTTATGCAATAGACTGGTTATAGCTTTCAGAGAACTCGTCCAATCTAATATTTCCTTAATAATAGACTAGACATGCGAACGCTATGAATAATCCCTAATTAACAAATAACCCTAGTCGAACGATAGGATTTAATCCGTTAACATCATTAAAAACTCGAAAGACCCAAATCCTAGCCAATAAACCTACAAATGTGGTTGCTCAAAACTAGATTGTATATTTTTCATAGTATAACGAATTATACTACTTCCCACTTGTATTGATTCAATCAAACAATTACGGATTTGATTTCCTCAACTGGAACTATGAAGTTAAATTAATTGAACAATGGACCCTAATTAGACAACTAACCAAACATCAATAAGAGATGGAATTTTTCCAAAAAGTACAAAAAAAAACACAAATACTGCATAAAATTAAAAGACAAGCAAACCGATTAGATCTCACAATCCTTAAAAAAAATGTTGGCTCGAATTACTCCTTAACTGAATAAAGTAGTTTAGCCACGCATGGCCATAATAACAACTAAGATAAAAATATAAAAGCTAAAAATTTTAAAGAGAAAAACTAAGAACTAGAACAAAAGATTGAAATGTCTAGACAATAAGATACAATCGGGTATATATAGGGTTCAAACCCTAAACCAAATTCCTAATAGGGCTAGGATAATTCTTTGGCGAATCCTAAGAGTCGTAGGCAAGTAGAGAATTTGTTTTCAAGTTGAACTCTTGTCATATCAATATTCTCCTTTTCCATTCCCGCATAGTAATTTCAGCCCATAAGGCATGAGCATGCCTTGCGCAATAAACATGATTATTTTCAAATTTAACCTTCTAGCTTCCTTGTACGACATATCTCTACACTTTTTATCATCTTTTGATCCATTTTTAGCTCTTTTTCATCAATTTTTACCTATGGCAAGTAATAATTAATTTTTGTGAAATTTTAACCAATTTAAGATCCAAAGTTAATCAACATAAGCATAATTAAGGTCTAAAATTAGGTAAAAATAATATACTATCAGAAAGACCAATCATTTCACACCAAAAAAAAAGAAAAGAAAAAACAAAACCTTTTATTTTGTACCTGTATTAAACTTTATTTTTAATGAAGGATATCTTCCCACTATATAAAATTAATTCATTTACATCATCACCGCATGTTACAAATTAGGATAGTTCTGCTCACATCCCTTGAGTTTAATTAAAATTATAAATAATAATATTTTATTTCAAAAATTACTTATACTCCATAACATATATCAATATTTACAAAAGCCACCTTATCGATAGCTTCCGTTAGGATTTTTGATGTTTTTCGTTAAAATTGTTAATGAATTGACGAACATGCCAGCAGCCAAAATTTTCACCATTTTTTAAGACTGAAATACCCTTGTATGTTATAAGGTTATGAAACTTCAAAGTGTTTATTGTAAGTTTTAGACTTATATAGAGATGTATTTGTAATATTTCTAGAAAAACACTCACGCATATATAGGCACATTAAGGTCTAATTTTTTTATTAATTTTTGGTTGTGAAATACAAACATATAGCATTCTATTTTATATAAGTATCATATTCATACAGTAAAACATAAAGTGAAATATAAAAAATGGAACAAAAACTGAGTGATATTATTTTCTTTGAGCGATTTTCACACAATTCTATCTGGAGAGTTTAGGTTTAACTGCTTTGCATTTGCCTTTAAATTGGATAATATATAATTCGTAATGATAAATTAATTGATATCTTATATAAGATGGTTTAATTAACAATGGTTTTAAAGGGATGCGTATATATTCCACATCAATTATTTTCTTTTCATTTGCTTGTTTTCTCGTAAAAGCATATTGTAGAATTTTGTCACAGATTTATGGTATAATTGTAATGAATTTGTTATTAAAGCAGGACTAAAACAAGGGTTAGTGACAAGGTATTAACTAACGGATTTGTGACGAGACTATAATTTGTAATGGAATTATTGAATTGAATTGCTTCATTAGTGAAGAGGGTAATTCATGATAAATTGTTTAATAAAGGGGAAATTATGTCAACATTAAAATATCAAAAAAAAGTATCCTTATCAATCTTTCAAGTTTCAAATGTCAACTGCTAAGTAAAATCTAGTTGAACCTATTATTATCCTCTTCCCCCCTCTGGTTATGGGGCCTGGGTTGCTGAAGTATAATCAAATAGTTCGTGTTTTTTAGGGACTTGCGGTGTTTTGGCGCAAATTTAAGTGATTTATTTAAATATGTAATAGTTAAAAAATATCGTTAATTATATATGTACGTAATATGTATATACAATATGTAATAAAAAAATAAAATATCATTTTAAAATAATAGATCCAAGCTGAATACATGAATTATCCTGATTCAAGTAGAGATGGCAATGGATCCGGGTTGGATCCGAACCCAGACCTGCCCCTAATGGGACAAGTTTTAAGGCTCCTAACCGGATTCGGGGGTGGGTCCCAAGTCTTCATTTTAAAACCCGGACCCACCCCGATTAATAATTTATATATATTTTTATTTATTATTTTATGTAAATTTATATAATATACATGTATATTTCATACATAAAAGTATATATTATATAAATAGTTACATAAAAAAATAAATACAATACTCTTGCAATAATCAAGTTATGATTTCAAAATATATGAAAATAAATATGCGATAACAATATTTATTTTTTTAAAAATTAAAATATGTTCACAAATATTTGTAAATAATTAGTGCTTTGGTAATACTATTATTTTTTTCATGTTTATAAAGTTGTAAAAATATCTATTTTCTTAAAAAAAATATTTTTTAAATTATTTTAAAAATATAAATCGGGTTTGCCAGGTCCGGGGCGGGTCCGGGTCCAAAAAATCCCTACGAGACAGGTTCTGGATTTGGCTAAACCCGCCCTATACTCGCCCCGTTGACATCCCTAGATTCAGGTCATTCTTTGAGTTGTGTAAGCTATCCGTGGATTTGAAATGTTATAAATAGGCTTGTTAATGATGACATTTGCATGGCTTAATATAGGATTAAATTATTTTTAATGAAAATCCATAAATAAAACCTAGAGAATGTTGTCTTTTTGTTAAAAAGCAGAGTGTAGGAATGTAAATGGATGTTAAACAGATCAGATATACCTTTTCCATTTCTGTATTCGTTTAATTTTATCGGATATCGATAAGGATACGGATATTGACGAATATCTAAAATCAATATCCATATCCACATCCATCAGATATCGGAGGGATATCGAGCATATCCATATCCGATTGTAATTTTTAAAAATTAAATTTAATTTTAAATATTTGAATATTTATGTCCAATTATTAATATTCAAGTATCTTCTTCAATTTTAAATAATTGATATTAGACTCTAATTAATTGAATATTTGAATTTGTGTGTATAAATTTTAGTCATATATATTTTTAATATATTATACACTTATTTACAAAATATTATATATATATATATATATAGATATCATACATTTTCATTAAAAACATCTAAAGCTCATATCTAGTTATTTATTCTTTTTATCCATTTGTAAGTTATGAAGTTATGATGTCCAATAAAAAAAAAATCCATGTATTTTATTTGAAACAATAATTTATTATTTATAATTCACATAATATGAACTACTTATTTTTTTTATTTCGGCATATCTTATAATATATTAAATATAATGCATATAATTATTAAAAATATAATTTTTTTAAAAATTATTGACCACGAAATAAATTTTACAAAATATATCAATAAATAAATCTGTGAATTTAAAAAAATAAAATATTATTGAAAACGCATAAAAACTTTAGTATACATATATATATTATTTTTTCAACCATTATTTATTGGATATAATTAATGGATATAACTAAACTATAAATAATTGAATATATAAATGGATATGTATTCGAAGCGGATATTAAACGAATCGGATATCTAAGTACCATATCTGTATCCATTTATAATCGGATGTCTATAATCGGATATGGACAATATCCGCTTTAAATGAATCCGAATATTTTGCCGTATAAACGAATACGAATGCGAACGATAATCGAATTTTCGGTTATCCATTTACAACCCTAGCTAAGTGTAAATATTCCACATTGAATATTTAGTCTTGACAAATTCAAATATAAATGTAGTTAAGTGTGAAGCTAATATAAACTAATTCACCAAGGACCTCATATGGGTAGCTCCATACGCGCGCGCCGCCTATCAGACCTGGCCACTGACCACAACCCACGGGCTTGGGCGTTCGGTCAAATTGTCTTGGTATCGAGTTTGCCTTTTTGTTGAAATAGCTCTCAGACAATAGTTTTAATTTAAAATATAAATTTTAAATTAATCATTACATAGTTAATTGATACTATTTGAGAAACTGAAGGTTGACTTCAGACACGGTGGTGTCAACCCGTATTGCCTGCTTTGCGTCTAGGTTCAATTTCTGTCGGTCGGCAGCAAGAATGGTTTCCACCAGGTGTTAATGTGCCAGTATAAAATGTTAATGTGCCAGCATTTATACTGGATGTATCTCGCCCTTATAAGACAATACACAACAGAAACTACTTGTAATAAATCTTTCAAAGTGAGATTCGAAGTAGTATTGCAGCTTAGAATGAATCTCTGAACTATCTTATCCTAAAAGGAGTATCGCAAGCCCATTGCACCAGTTAGTGGGGTGAATATTTCTTTAAGGCTAACTGGCTCAACCCGGTGATTCAGTCATTGCAATATAAAATAAATACTGATAAGTTGTAGCACCCCGGCTTGAAGCAGCTTACCCTGGGACGTCGCTAACAAACACACAGCCCTATACCAAAGTCTACAATTAAAGTTCCAAATAAAGCAACTGCATGATTCAACCTATACTCACTCACCCCGTCTCCACAATGTACATGCCAAGGCACCTGAAAGTTTCAAAATACACACTTAACATGCAATTCTGACCATACACAATCTTAGTAGTTTCACTCGTTCTCATCACAAGCACCAAAAGACATTCATAAGATAATCCCGTAATCATCACTCACAACGAATCAAAAGATGGCCACAGGCCCGTAATACCAGTACTATTACCACATCACAATGCACAAGGAACTAAGCTTATAGATCAACTAGGAAATTCAAAGGCTCGAGTATCCCTTGTATCGTGCGGCTTATCTTCTTGTGGCATCTAGCATCCTATGTCCAGCTTACTCCTTAGCTGGCAATCATTCTGGAGAGTAAAGCAAACGAAAAGGATGAGTCCAAATGACTCATGAGTGCATACAAATTAAGTAAAGTAATAAATCACTAGTAAGCAACCATATTTCCTGTATATACATTACAAAAGCTATACATGGCATAGATATCTGAATAATATGGGCTAATTCTTTCGGGAATAGCTATGCGGGCATATTGCGGTTGTCTCGTGCATCAGAGACTGAGAATAGAGTTCGACTAGATGAAGCATAGTAAACGATGTGGTAACGAAGCTCACGCATTCGACAGGTTGAGTGAATTCCAGAACGAAAAGATACTCGGTTATCAGAGCAATCCAAGAAACTTGTAGCACAAGTAATAACAACCGGGTAAAGCAATAGGAATTCAGGAACGATCTCAACAATCAGGCAAAGGTGTGTCACCACCTTATCACTCCACAAGCAAGAAACAAATAAGACCGACACTTATCCCTCCCACTCCCAAATTCTAGGTGGCCACTCCAGATAGTCAGGCTGTAAGAAGGATTGGGGACTTCCCCACTCAATTGTTCCATGAGATCTTCCCATGAAACAAACGCTAACTATAGGCACCCCCATAGCCACCAGAACAATACGGCCCAGTCTAATAAACAGGCAGAAAGGCTCCAGAACAGTGTGGTGCAATTCAATAACCAATAATCACAATACAGGAGGGGCAAGAAGTCCCTATTCACTACACAGGAGGGACAAGAAGTCCCAATCGATACATAATATAGTAGCATTGGTAACCATTCACAATCCAATTAATAGAATAGGGAAATAATTAAGAATTCACAACAGTTTCAATGAACGGCGAGTCCAAATAGTAGAGTTTACAGGGGTTCAAAGAGAAAGGGGTACAGGAGACATGCAGGATTTGGGATAGTTTACAACATAATTATCGATTTTTACGAGTCAACTATACAAGAATCAGGCAGGAGTTTTAGTCCAGATTATAACGGTTGGCAAACCTCAGTTAGTATGATCAATAGAAAAATATAAATAATAACAATCACAACCAAGATCGGTCTAAGGGCCAATTATAGTTATAAGATCGAACCAACGAATCCCCAACAGTGCAGTACGGGATGTCAATCACGAGTCCAATATGGTGCATGTGGACGACAAGTCCAATATGATTCAAGTCGAGGAATTATAATAGAAATTTAGGCTCAATCAATAGTAAAGCTATCACGGGGTTCCTTACAAAGAAAATGACTCACCTGGATAGGCTTACCAAAGCTCATTATGTTCGCTTGTCAACACTTGCTCACGTTCACTAGTACCAGATATGGGTTCTCCTCCTCGTCTCACTTTATAGGCTTGCCCATGTATCATGAAATCGGAATTCATTACAAAACATATATATATATATATATATATGGTTAAGATTACAAAACGTATATGGACTCACCACAATCATGCAATTCTTTATTAATTCAACTATCATACTTAAGACTCTATCAGCCCTGTCTAAATCTGTTAACCATCAAACTTGATGCCATTCTATTCAATCAATGGAGTGTATGTTCAATTTCGTAGGCTTTCTAACATATTTAAGTCCGTTCCTAGTTATACGGGCTTTATCATGCCAATAGTCTCAATTAATTCCATACAATTGGTCCAATCTCCCTTCGAGCATATATTCAATCCTTGTCATTACCAATGCATAAAATCTTTATCCATGTAAACATTGCACCTTTCAGTTCAAGTCCCGTTTATCGCTTGAGCACTAGAACTAGGTTACACCATAAATCACACCTTCATAATTATTTGTTCATTATTCTCCACATAATCCATTTTGCATGCATATTCACTATATTCATAACGCATGTCCATCTTGACATATTGAAACTCAAGTAACACACGTGTTAAGCACCTCATGCAAGGAATAGGTATTAGTCCCAAAATTCACTAACATATACTCTTTAATCCCAAACATAAACAAGTCCCAAACGGATCAATTACCACAACAAAAGGAATAGACACATCAAGAACAGGCCACTGCCAGGTCACTGCCGCCGCTGCCGGAGCCTCCGCTTGTCGTCGCTGGAATCGCGACTTGTTTCAATAGGAGATGCGCCTCGTCCCTGCCTATCAAAGCCCTCTATAATTTCGAAAAACTCCAAGTCGTTTGGATTTAACTGAAGAAAATTGAAACCAAGCCCTAACTTACCCAATTCGCGTTTGTCGAGCAATTACTCCGCCGTCGATTGTCAAATCCATAAATTGAGGCCACCATCGTGTTTCCCGTGTCAAGGCGCTCCAAACCCAGTCGGGTTTCGCCAGAAAACTCACCGAAATCAGGTGACCCGCCGCCGCTGTCCTTTCTCCGATCGGTGAAACTCGGCAACACAAACACCATTGCGTTCCTCTCATCGCGGTGATCGATTTTCACTACTAATATGCTTGATTCCGTAAAGAAACGAGTGAGATATCCTCAATTAAAGTTCATGGAGAAATTTGAATATGTATGTATAGGCGTGTCTAAAGTCTTCTGCATCCTTCCATCAAACATCGTTTTATTCTTTTAAGAGGAGGAACTTTCTCTTTTTTCTGATTTGGCCCCACCTACAAAAAGGTTATTCGATTTCGGTCCCAACATTTGTGATATGCCTCAATTTGACCCCATTCCGAAACATATTTTTTTCCTTATAAATTGACCCCCAAACGTTCAATTCATACTCAATTGAATTTCTCATCTTTCTCAATTAAGCCCTCAACCTAGAGCTGAAATTCTTCTATCTGTCCAATAATTCAATAATTTCACTTCACCTTATTATTCAAGCTCATTCATCAAGATATACACACTTCTAGAAATAGGCTTGTTAATGATGACATTTGTAAAGGCTAATCTAAAATTAAATCATTTTTTAATGAAAATTCATAGATAAATACTGGAAAGTGTTGTATGTTTATTAAAAGACTGAGTGAAAATATCTCATATAGGATATTTAGCCTTGATAATTTAAGTATAAATGTGGGTAAGCATATGGGCAACCCCACACGTACACGCCGCCTGCCCGACCCGGCTACGGCCATGAGCCACGGTCCATTATTGCGGTCTCAAACTTGCTTTTTTACTAAAATCATTGGGCTGACTTTAGACACGTTGGCCTGGCTGTCAAACAAATGATAGAGATAGAGAGCGAGAGAAACGACAAATTAATTAGTAGGGGAGTCGATGCTGCAATGCAAAAATGGATTAAATCTAACCTGTGCCGCCGATCAAATAGGTGTGACAGGCCCAACCAATGGCAAGACTAGCAAAACAGCGATAGAAGAGAGCAGCGGAGTGTTCGCGGGCAACGACAAAGAACAGTGACTGTGGCTAGGAGCCAAGGGAGAGCAGGGTAGGGCTGGCGGCAAGAGAAAAAGAAATATTTAACACTAGTCCCAAAAATAACGTTTTGGAAGGAGAGAAGGCAAGGGTGATATTCAAATAAAAAAATGAAAAAAGAAAAGAATAAAGAATTGCAAGGCCGAGACCATTAGGAAATTGAAAACTCTGCGAAGGTCAATTAAAAATAAAATAATTCAACATCCATTTGTGACAGTTATAGTTGCTGCAGACCCAAATGAGTAGCTTTTTAGCCTTTTCGTTAGAAATGCAGTTGCAAGCTTTCCTTTTGCGACGGAAATTCTGAGTTGTCACAAAATTCCATCACAAAAAACGTTTTTGTCATGGTAATTAGGCCAAATTCTAGTTTAAACAAGGACCGTTGGTTTAAAAAGTTTAGATACGATCACAACCGTAGGATCAAAGGCAAAATTAAAAGAGGGACGACCTCACACGACGTCGTTCCATTTAATTGCTGGCAGAAAGAGAGCGTGCCGCGTAATGACATCTCCACCGCTCAAAGAACACACGCATCCAAGGGCAGAGATTTAATTAGCCATAACAAACTCAACGGCTAAGTTAGAGAAGGGTAGTGCGCCCGTTTTCATCAGAAGGGAATATCCCCATTTTAGATTTCCTTTTTATATTTGTTTTCTTTTTTTCCAACTTTCCTTTGTATTAAAAGGTTGTTTTCTAATTGAAAGAATTATCAGATGTTTAAATTCCAATTTTCTCTCCCAAACTTTCTTCTCTAATTCTCCCACCTCCATTTCTGTGTTTTTAATCCTTAGTTTCTATATCCAAATCTTATTCACTTACCTATAACAAAACATTTGGTATCAGAGCCGATCGATTCTAGGCAGCTCTTGAACTTAGATCATGGCTGAGTCAACTAGGATAAAGGAGCTAGTTGAAGCTCAAAAGAGACATGAAGCTTTACTTGCTGAAGAAAAAGCTATACGAATAGCTAGTGCGCATCATCTCGAAGGACAGATGGACACTATTTTGGGAATCCAAACTGAGCTTCAAGAAGCTGTGAAGATGGTGGAAGGCAACCAAGCAGGAATCCAGTAACAACTTCAGAGTGTCATTAAGCAACTTCACCAATATAACAAAATCAATCAGTATTGGGTGAAGGCTTGACTGCTCCAGTAGATAAAATTCCTTCTACACATCAATCAGGACCTACACTAGGAGGTAATGAATCTGATGTCATGACTACTATTAGTAGTGTGTCCATGATCCCAAAAATAGAGTTTCCTAGGTTTGATGGGGTAAATCCTAGAGCATGGATAAGGAAATGCAATAGATATTTCCAAATACTTGCTAGTGTACCTGAAGAACAGAAAGTCACATTAGCATCAGTATACTTAGAAGGCAAGGTTGAATTATGGTTCCAAGGGTATTTAGAATGCAAGGATATGCCTTGTTGGAGGGAATTTGTCATGGTTGTATTAGAAAGATTCGATGACTTAAATCCTGAAAGTATAATAGGGGAATTTAACAGGCTTCAGCAACTTAGGACAATAGCATAATGCTTAGAAAGGTTTGAGGAGCTCAAATCCCAAATGTTAATTTTTAACAAGGATTTTCCCGATAAGTTTTTCACGGCTAGCTTTGTTAGCGGCTCGAGAAAGGACATCAAGGGGCAGTAAGGTCTATCAAACCTATGGGATTCCAGCAAGTAGTCTCACTAGCTAAGAAGCAAGAAGCCATTGTTGATGCCATTATCAAAAGAGCCACTGCACTATACAAGCCCATTCCTCATAATAAACCTATTCCAAGAATGAGCGTTAACCCAGTGAACAAGAACTTCTCAGTCCCTCCTAAACCCCCCAACAAACCCTCAAATGAGCACAATCGACCCCCTGGAAGACTCCTCACGGCTGCTGAAATGAGAGCAATGAGAGAAAAGAACCTTTGTTACAACTGTGATGAGATTTTCACCCTGGGGCACAGATGCAAACAAAGGCAAATTTACCTCATGATGTCTGAGGAAGAGGAGCAGGCATATGAGGTTGAGCAAGATGAGAGTGAACAACAAGAGGTAGAAGTCATTACTGAGGATGTGATTGTATCGTTGAAAGCAATGTCTAGTAGCACATACATGAATACTATAAGAATTAGGGGGCAAGTTCATGGCAAGGAGATCCAAATTCTGATATATAGTGGAAGTACCCACTGTTTCTTGGATGAAGAGGCAGCTTACCAGTTGGGGTGCCAGCTTGAATACACCACCCCTATGCTAATCAATGTAGCTAATAGGAGCAAATTAGTCAGCAGGAAAATTTGTCCCAATTTTACATGGAGTATACCACTACAAGAAAAAACTCAATTTTCGGCGGAATATTCCGCCGAAATTTTTTGGCGGATTTTCGGTGGAATTTCCGCCGAAAAATTTAAAAAATTAAAAATAATTAAAAATTAACATTTTTTAAATTAAAAATAATTAAAAAATAAAATTTTTTAAATTTTTCGGCAGATTTTCGGCCGAAAATCCGTCGAAAATTTAAAAAAATTAAAAATAAATAAAAATTAATATTTTTTAAATTAAAAATAATTAAAAAATAAATAAAAAATAAAAATAAATATTTTTTAAATAAAAAATAATAATAATTTTATATATTTTTAAAATATATTAAAATTAAAAAGTTTGATTTTTATTTGAATTATTTTTATAAAATTATTATTATTATTGTTATTATTATTATTATTAGAATGAAATGAATTTTTGTATGCTATATATATGTATATAATATTATGTATTATATATATAAATTTTCAATAAATAAAAATGTATTATTATTATTATTATTAATTATTTTTATTTGAATTGTTGTATGATATAAATATATAATGTAATAAATTATGACAACAAAGTGAACATAGCTCAACGGTAAGAGAGTTATTTGCCAACCGAGAGGTCGAAGGTTCGACTCCCAGCAGCCCCAAAAGTTGGGATAATATCGGGCGCGTGTACGCACGCGCGCCTGAGCTGGGGCGAGGTCTCGTGTTCGACTCCTAGGTTGGGCAATTGAAAATATATTTTCAAAAATTTAATTTAAATTTCGGCGGGAAATTCCGCAGAAAATAATTTAATTAAAAAAATTAATAAATAAATAATAATTTCGGCGGAATTTCCCGCCGAAATTCAGCCGAAAAATTAAAAAAATTAAAAATATATATATATATTTTTCCCGCCGAAAATCCGCCGAAAAATCACTAGCGACGAAGGTTTTTTCGGGAGATTGAATCTGCCGAAAATCCGTCGAAATTTATTTTTTCCGCCGAAAATCCGCCGAAAAAACTGTGTTTTCTTGTAGTGTACAAGGCAATCAATTTACAGGATCTATTAGAATTATAAAGCTGGGAGGGTATGATATGGTATTAGGGGGTGACTGGCCAAAAGCTAACAGTCCAGTTGAGTTCGATTATGATAAAATGAGGGTTACTATATCAAGACAAGAGAAGAGAATTGCTATGAAAGCTTTTAGTGAGATGGCTGAGCTCAAAGTGATATCAGCAAAGAGTTTTGGGAAATTATTCAAGAAGGGGAGCTATAGGTTACTTGGTCAACTCTTTTTAGTTCAAGCTGAAGTTGTTCAGAAGCCACAAGATGACTAGAGACTCCAGCGGCGCTTACATCAATATAAGGACATCTTTGTAGAGCCAAACTCTCTACCTCCAAAAAGAGAGATAGAGCACCGGATCACCCTTCTTCCTCAATCCATACCAAAGAAACAGGCTCCACACAGGTATCCACACATTTAAAAGAATAAAATAGAAGCTATAGTGAAAGAAATGTTGGAAGCTGGGATAATAAGACCTAGCCAAGGCCCATTTGCCTCACCTGTGCTATTAGTCAAGAAGAAGGATGGGCAGTGGACAATGTATGTAGATTATAGATACTTGAATAGTTTGACTATTAAACATAACTTCCCCATCCCTATTATTGATGAGCTACTGGATGAACTACATGGAGCTAGACATTTTTCTAAAATTAATTTGAGATCAAGGTATTTTCAGATAAGAATGAAGGATGAGGATATCTATAGGACCAGTTTCATAACACATAATGGGCATTATGAGTTCTTGATCATACCTTTTGGATTGTGTAATGCACCCTCTACATTCCAAGCCCTTATGAACCAAGTGTTTTCAGAGTTTTTTAGAAAATATGTCCTTGTGTTTTTTGATGATATATTGATCTATAGCAAGACTAAAGAGGAACACTTTTATCACCTGAAGAGTGTGCTAGATAAGCTGAGACAACATAAGCTGTTTGCAAAGAGAAGCAAGTGCAGTTTCCTAAAGGAGAAGATTGATTATCTGGGGCATATCATATCTGGAGAAGGGGTAGCTACTGATCCTACAAAGATTGAATGTATGGTTCATTGGCCTGTCCCTAAGGATGTCAAGGCACTCAGAGGGTTTTTAGGGCTCACAAGGTATTATAGGAAATTCATCAGGGGATATGGAATCATTAGCAAGCCATTGACTGAACTCCTTAAAAAGAATGGGTTTTGTTGGAATGAGGCAGCCACTAGTGTCTTCCATGAGTTAAAGAGAACTATGACAATTGTCCCAGTATTAACACTGCCAGATTTTACAAAACCCTTTGAGATTGAAACGGATGCTTATGAAAGAGGCATTGGGGCAGTCCTAATGCAAGGGAGGAGACCAATAGCTTATCTCAGTAAAGCTTTAGGAGTAAGGAACTAAGGGTTATCCATATATGAGAAAGAGTTCATGGCCATCATGATGGTTGTGACAAAGTGGAAGCATTACCTTCAAAGCCATCCTTTTGTGATCAAAACAGACCAGCAGAGTCTTAAACACATATTCGATAAGAAAGTGGAGTCTATTTTGCAACAGAAATGGATTTCTAAACTTATGGGATTGAATTATAAGGTGAAGTACAAAAAGGGGAGTGAGAACTGGACAGCGGATGCTCTATCTAGAAGGGAGCACCATGAGGGCCAAAATTTTGCAATCTCTATAGTTACTCCTACTTGGATGACTGACATCCAAGACAGCTATGGAGAAGATGAGTATTTCTAGGGTATCTTGCAAGAGAAAGTGTTAGATTCCCAAGCTCAACCTGACTACACTTACAGTCAAGGAATACTAAGGTATCACAGTAGAGTTTATGTGGGACAGAAGGGGGATTTGATACAGAAAATAATGGAAATATTGCACAACTCAACCTTGGGAGGTCACTCAAGTATGAATAGGACTTATCAAAGGATCAAAACTCTTTTTTTTTTTTTTGGCCAAAAATGAAGGAGGAAATCAGTCAGTGGGTAAGGAAGTGTGATATTTGCCAAAGAAATAAAAGTGAGCATGTCCCTTACCCTGGACTGTTACAGCCATTGACCATTCCCTCACAAGCTTGGTCACACATTACCATGGACTTTATTGAAGGATACCCAATTCTAAGAGTAAAAATTCAATTCTAGTCCTTGTAGATAGGCTCACCAAATACTCTCATTTTGTATCACTCACACACCCCCACACAGCTGAAATGGTGGCCAATTTTTTCTTTGAACATATTTACAAATTGCATAGCCTTCCAGTCAGTATTGTTTCTGATAGGGACAAGGTTTTCACTAGTCTTTTTTGGAAAATACTATTTAGGCACTTAGGTACCTCTTTAGACATGTCCAGTGCATAACACCCCCAATCTGATGGACAAACAGAGAGGGTTAACCAGTGTCTTGAAACTTACCTTAGATGCATGTGCCATCAAAGGCCCAAGCAGTGGAATAGGTGGTTGCCTTTGGCTGAGTTTTGGTATAATACAAATTACCACACTAGCTTAAAATTAACCCCTTTCCAGGCCTTGTATGGTTATTTTCCTTCACATATTCCCTTAGGACCATTTGCACACACTGAGCACCAAGAGGTTTCTGCATGGTTACAAGAAAGAACCAAAGTTGTCAAGTTGTTAAGAGAAAATTTATTACAAGCTCAAGAAAGGATGAAACTGTACACTGACAAAAACAGAAGTGAAAGAGAGTTTGACATTGGAGACGAGGTGTATTTGAAACTACAACCATATAGACAAAACACAGTGGCTCTAAGGAAACATCTCAAGCTTGCTCCCAAGTACTACGGGCCATTCACTATCTTACAGAAGGTGGGCAAGGTGGCTTATAAATTATAGCTGCCATAGGGGAGTCAAATTCACCTCGTTTTCCATGTTTCAATGCTCAAAAGAAAGATAGGACATAAGCACACGCTCTCAACCGCATTACCAGAGATGGATCATGAGGGGAACTTCAAAATTTACCCGCTCGTTGTGCTAGGAAAAAGAATGATACCCAGGAACAACGCAGCAATGCCTCAGATACTGGTGTAATGGGTTTACTCTACACTTGAACAAGCTACATGGGAAGATTATAGTTCGATTCAAGCCAGGTTTCCAGACTTTGATCCTAGGGGACAAGGATCAACTCAAGAGGGGGCAATGTCATGGTAATTAGGCCAAATTCCAGTTTAAACAAGGACCATTGGTTTAAAAAGTTCAAATTTGATCACAACCGTAGGATTAAGGGCAAAATTAAAAGAGGGACGGCCTCACACGACGTCATTCCATTTAATTGCTAGCAGAAAGAGAGTGTGCCACGTAACGACTTCTCCACCGCTCAAAGAACACACGCATCCAAGGGTAGAGATTTAATTAGCCATAACAAACTCAACGGCTAAGTCAGAGAAGGGTAGTGCGCCTGTTTTCATTAGAAGGGAATATCCCCATTTTAGATTTCCTTTTTAGATTTGTTTTCGTTTTTTCCAGCTTTCCTTTGTATTAAAAGGTTGTTTTCGAATTGAATGAATTATCAGATGTTTAAATTCCAGTTTTCTCTCCCAAACTTTCTTCTCTAATTCTCCCACCTCCATTTCTGTGTTTTTAATCCTTAGTTTCTATATCCAAATCTTATTCACTTACCCGTAACACAACAGTTTTTTCTATTAGTGTGGGTGTGGATGAACTGGATTTGAACAAGAATTTTCACCGCCACTATAGTGATAAATTAAGTAGGCGATTTTATACATTAAATTAAACTCAAATATGACAATTTCACTACAGCACACTCGCAATGGCATAGAAGGTTTTGAGTACACTTCTAGCTTGACATTTCCCCAAGGTCACATGTATTGTATTGTACATCAACTAAAAAACTTAATTAGACACAAAATCGAGCTGCAAGCATACAGAAAAACGTGAGTATGACTGTCCTTGTATTTATAACCTTTCATCAAAATATCATGCACCTATCGCCTCGCTCCAATACAATGAATTGAAGTAGAACGAAGTTCCATCCGATTCATCACTGTGCCACCGCCCCGACATGCCTTCAATCATTTCAAACCGTCATGATGTAAAGCTGGCTGCTGTTCCGCCGTGTTGTGGCGAACCATGCTCCTCAACTGCCTCACTGATACATGAAAGTATTTGAAAGATGATTACTTTGAATATCCTTCATATTTTAATTGACCAAATAGAATAACATTAAGAACAACTGAACATCTCATCCGCAATTTCTTTTATTGTCTGTTCAGAACTTTTATTAAAATAATCTGATTTGGTAAAAACTCAATCAAAATAACCTAATTTTTAAAAACTTTTATCAAAGTAACCAAGTTTTGAATTTTATATTATTTCTTCTTGTTTTGTGATATTACTCTATAGCCCTATCTTTTGGATATTTTCTGTTTAGACCTCTTAAGTTTTAGATATTTTCTGCTTAGACCTCTTAAGTTTTAGAATTAGTTTTTAAGCTAAAAGACTTCTTGTGTTGAAGGTTAGAACTTGCATTGTAGGCTATTATTGCTTTAATTAGACATAGTAAGATTAGTTCTGAGCTAGAAGGTGAGGTGCATTATGAAGACTATTGTGAGTCTTTTAATTTGTGAATTTTAATTTAATCTGTGACATTTGAACTTTTAAATTATGTTCAGTTCAAAGTATTTGTTAGTTTTTGGATTTTGGAGACTAGTTTTCCTATTATTTTTCCAACATGTTTTACAAATTTTATCCAGCAAGCAGTAGGTACCCACTGCCCAATTTTATTTTTTTTAATATTGTCGGGTACCTGATCCCGAAGTACGGGTACCTGAAACACGTTTTTATGTTGAAAAGGTTAAAGGTGCTTTTTGTTTTTTGGATAATTAAAAAGGGTTAAAAGTTCATCTGTTCAAGTTTGATTCAAATCACTTTTTATAGATAAATTTGTTCCCAGTGAACATGCATAAGACAGTAGTTATTTTTACAATACCAAGCAAAAGATCAATCATTTCAAAAAACAAAAAAACGGTTTTTTTATGTACCTATATTGAACTTTATTTTTAATGAAGGATACCATGCTCACCTTCCCTAAGTTTAGCCATAATTATAAATAAGATCTTCTTATTCCAAAAATTATTTATAAAAAAACAACCTATCGATAGCTGCAGTTAGGATTTTTGACATCTTTGGTTAAAATTTTTAATGAATTGATGAAAACCCCATCGGTCAACGTTTCCACCATTTTTGAGGACCAAATATTGTATATTGCATTGTAAGGTTTCGAACTTCAAAGTATTTATTAAGAGTTTTCTAATTACCTAAAAGTGTATTTGTAATATTTCTTTAAAAAAAACACTCACATGTATACATACAGGCACATTAATGTCAAAATTTGTCATTTGTTTACCAAATCACGTGAATAGATATTTAGTATTTTGATCAGCTCGAAGGCACATTAAGGTTCGATCTACTTATGGTGGTGGAGTGCCAATGGAGCTAGGCGAGTCCGTGGCAATGATGGGTGGTGCTCCTCAGTGAATTTTTTTCAATGGGAATGGGACAGAGCCACTCATTAGTGAAATTCATTTTGGAATAGGGTTGATAGTGATAGAGGAATTGGACAGAAAAGAGGTAATAGCTAATTATAGTTTAGTGAAGTTTTTGTTCAATTAAATTCAAGTTAATGGACCGTGGACAAAATTTATTGTAAAGATCAATTATAGGCAAAGGTTAAGGCGAAAATGCGATGCAGGTTGATATTTACTACTAACGCGTCAATACACAACACTGACCGTTTAACTTAGGATTCTACTCTATAGGATTATTGATTCTTTTAGAGAAAAAAGGAGGCACAAAAAGCTAATAGCTGGACCGAATTAATCAAGGTCAAAATTATACACTTCTATAGAAGCTGAAAGGCCTCTTTTTTTTTTTTCTTTTTTTTTGGCTGCAGATTTCTCAGTTTGGTATGTTATCAATGATAGCATTCAAGGGATTCCAAAGAGTAACAATAAATGTTCTCTCGATAGTTAACATTGGAGGGCCAACATGTCACAAACATTTAATTCGAGGGATTGTAAAGTTGCATCAGAAACATGAGAGACTACATAATTTTAAATCAAAAGATGAGATATCATTAATGATATATATATATATATATATATATTGGAAGGTGTGATTTATTACAATCAATCAATTATAATTGGACTCCAACTAAATACCAAGCTACTAAAATCAATTGTTACCAAATATCAAATAAACAGCTAAATAACAAACTATTAAAATCAATTGTCACCAAACACCAAATAAAAACAGTAAACCATTGACATGTAACAACAATACTCGCATTTACAGGAACTCAAACCCATATTCCCAAGGCTATATGTAGCCTCCATCTTATATTTGAGGCAAGAGCTTTGACATTAATCACCCTTCCCCTACATTTATTTATTAGAATATTTTCTTGAATTTTAAAATATAAATTATTGTTTGGATAACTTAAGTTTCTAAAATTAAATAAATATATAGAAAAATTAGAAGTTTTATATATAATTTTTTATAGAAAGGCATGGATAAAAAAATTAATCTATAATTGAAAACAAATAAAAAGGTTAATGTAAGAATATAATAATTGGACTTCACTTGGATCTTTTTCATGGAACCGCTCTTCTTTCCGCATGGGGGCAACACCATGGGAGCATCAACTATGTCATGTCCATCATCTCAAGTCAAACCTTTGATTTTAATACCATGCATTTGCCCAAATATAAGAGAAATTGAGCAAAGCCAAGGGCTGGAAATTACAAATTAGACTCTTTGGGAAGCTAATTAGAAACCATTGATCCATCCACTGAACTACGCAATTGGACAAGATTGGTCATTACCAAACTTGCAAAAGATACAGTTGAGGCAAGAGTGGTTCAAGGTCGATATTTGTCACATGATCAACTATATGTTCTTTTGAGAATTATAAATAACAAGGGATGATTGAAACTTTTGATTTGTAATGAATATGACGAACTCACAAACAAAACACCTAATGTATGTAGTGTATAAACAAGTGTTCCATGATTTGACTTGACATTTGAGGCATTATACATTATTCTGACACAATTATTTTATTTATTGAATCTTGATTATGCCTCACCTCCTAACTCGTTAACGAATTCACCGTGCGCACTATGTATGGATATAATACTAGTAATGAAGCATGCATATACTTGGTTAGGCAACACTACCTCAAGTTTGTAGCCGGTGTTACGACAGCCGTACCAATTCGCGTGCTTTTTCTGCCACCCCAAATCTTGTCGCTCACAAGGCCACAACACCTAAAATCACGTCCCAAAAGAATTACAATTATCCAATACAAAGGAACCAACCTGAACCGTCAGATCAAAAGAGCTGTAGAAATGTTAGAGGCTTGGGTCTAACTCAACCCCAAAAGCTAGCTTAAAAGGTAAACATTGCCCAAGCCTTTATAAGGTAAACCACATCTCAATATTTATTCGATGTGGGATAGTTAACAAGAGTCGTTGAACCAAAACAAGAAAGAAACGACAGCGTTTTACTAATGCGCTGTCAAAAGGGAGAGGGGACACTCGTTGACGATCTACCCGTTGGATTGAGCGCGAAGAATATTGAGATGCCAGAGCACAATTTTGCAAACAAAAAATCAAATCTAGCTGGATAGGTTTTCTGGAATATTGTTTACCAATTTCTATTTTAATTTGGTTTCTTTAATTAACTAATTGCATCTTTTTATGAGATTGGGGATTATGCACAACTATCCTAGATATATTCTCGCGTTTGGTATGTATGATGATATGCCGGGATGAGATTATTCGTGATCATGTTTATGTATTTGTTACCATAGATTATGTGATTTAATTTGTCAATAAGGTAGCAATTTACATGAATACCCCAAATGACATAGAAAATGGCAGCTTATGTCTGCCCCCTTGAGTTGCTATTAAATTACACCTACCCCTCACTAGACAAATGAAAATTACACCAACCTCCCTTTTGGAAATTTACTCCTTACATCCGGCCCCTGAGCTGCTCACATCTGCCCACTCTTTTAAACATTAAATTCGTTAGCTATTGCAAAGTAAAACTAACTAATCTGATCTGTCATCCCACCAACACAACAACTTAACATCCCATTTAGCAAACTAATGCATAGCCTAAACTCATCGAATCAGCTTCATTACCATTCTTTTTATTATCTTCAGGCAAAGATTGCTCAACTGTTTAAAGCACCTCAAGCTCCTCGGTCGTCCTCCATTATTGGGGAAAAGTCAACATCTTACACTTGAATATGAATAAATAATCAAAATTACAACTCTCATTCAATAGCATTCCAACCTTCTATTCACCAAAACTTCTCAAACCCAAAACTGAACACTGTAATAGCTGCTTGTGTAGACTAAACTTGAAATAAAAAGTCAAAACACACAGACACAACAAAAATAAATAAAGGGCTCTACAGTATCGATCTAGATTAGTCCACTAATGAGTCGAAACCAATTAGTTAAAACCAAAAAAATAAATAAATACACACACACACACAACTAATTATACAACATTCAAGGAGAAGTTACAGAGATCATCTCAAGAAAATAAACATATAAAAGAACGAAAAAGCAAGTTCGAAAAGAGTATAATCAATTATCCCATCGACAAAACCGCCCAAACACTTGTACTGGTCAAATTAAAAATTGTATGCTTATTAGAATGTAGCAGCAATCTCAATAGTGAACCAAAATCATTAAACTATGGCGGTCAATCATCTTTTATAAACCCATAATGAATTAAGATTATAATCAATAAAGAACTGAAAGTTTGAACAAACATTCCCTGCGACCTACTATCACCAAGCGATACCTTGCTCAAGTAAAATCACACACCACATATATAATCTATGGGCTCAACCATCTTTTTCTCCTAATGTGCATCTAATCTCATTGTCACTTGTCAGTATGCAAGGCTTCGATTAACAATTCATTCTTCTCTTCACCATGGGTCAAGTTTCATTAAATTATGGCCATTCCCATTTCCCCTTATCTCACAAACCCCCTCTTGCAATTTCACAAGGTAATCGATTCACCACCCTTCCTTATCTAGTTTAAATTAGAGCATAGCAATCCGTATTGCGAATTTCGCGAAATATCATACGAAGTAAAACTGACATTTTCAAAGTTATAGGGCAAATTAAAAACCCTAATCGAATAAAGATATATATTAGTGAGGAAAAATTAGAAAAAACCAGCAAAAAAAACACACACAGAGATAGAATAGAACCTCACCATAGCCGCAAAAAGTAATCGCGTGCTGTCTCTCGAACACAATCAACGAAGAGGAGACGAGAGACCCCAGGTTTTACAGTGCATGAAAAATCAAGACGGACATAACGTAATAAGTCTCTGAGATCCAATTCTATCCCTGTGATTTGATTGTCAAAAATGACGCTGATGTTCCGGTGATCTTCAGGGCAACGGTACTCCAAGGCGTCAATAAGATGCCCCAGGATGATATTCGCTCCGAGTAGCCGAGTTTCGCCCGGCGACAAAACTGGTACCGGGAAGCGCTCACCTGAACGGAATCTGAATTCAATTGACCATTCAGTAAGATTACGTAATTTGGTTGTATAATATATAGCCATCGATGAAGTTAGAATATTCTTGAATTTTTTTGGGATTATGTTATGAGCACAGTGGGTGAGTGTGTGTGTGTGTGTATAGGTTTGATTCTTGAGGTTGAAAAGGAAGCTAAAAATTTGTGAGTTGCCCTCACAGGCACTGATTTCATGTAAGAAAGGTCTTCACTCAAGAAGTGCGAATCAGTTGGAGAATCTGTGAGCACCTGTTTAGCAAATTTCATTTTACCCTCTTTCCTCCAATCCAATCTCACTTTACCCCCATATAACTCTCAATCACATCACCTAACCCTCTTATACTTTTATTTTTGCTTCGATTGTTATATTTCATTAAATCTTTATCTACTTATATTAGTCAAAAATTATATTAACAACCTCTAAACTTCTTTTTCTATCAGCAAGCATTCCTCAATATTTAAAAAAAAAATATTATAAAAAGACATTCTAATTAGTTTCTCTTCTTTTAACAAATATTTAATTATTTATATTTGTAACAATGCTAATAATCAATATTTAGTATTGCATAAAGGCTCATTATTTCATTTGACCAATCACATTTATATATCTCGGGATTTTTATTAAGATTGATGATCTGCATTTTTTAAATTTGATAGGTGAAACAATAAATGATCTCACACACATTTACATGCTTGATATGTAATTTTATTTTCATAAATACATCTTTATTGCATTGTAGCAGTTTAATTGTTTCTGGTCAACAAATTTCTTCACAAAATTGTCTTTTCGTCATATAGATATATATATATATATATATATATATATATATATCATAATTAACAAATTTTAAAATTCATTTATTATTTTGTGGTTCTAATTATTCATTTATAAATATCATCATTGAAAAATCATTTAAAAATACTATGGCCAATTGATTAACTTTTGAGGAATTTTTTTATTATTATTTTAAAAATGTTTTTTACCCAAAAAAAAAAGGAAATTAAAATTTTGACGAGAACTATCTCCAACAAACTAAAAGGCAAAAACAATAATTAACCAATATTGTTAAAAAAAATTAAATAAAAAGCCAAAAAAAGGAAAAAATGATATGAAACAGGCAACATCAACAAAATTAAAGATTATTGATCAACATTTATTCGAACTTAACACATGCATCGATGGTTCATATTCATGAAATAAATTACATTTTTTGCATATAGATATACATGTAGCCTAATATTCTCGTTAATCAAATTAAAAAATTACAAAAATTATCATTCTTAAAAATAAAAGTCAATAAATATACAAAAATAATTTGGCAAGTGAAACAATTGACCATTTTATAATACAAAGTATTGGTCATAAGCAATTTTATTTTTTGAAAAAATAATAAAATATTTAAAAAAGACAAATGGAGATGGGGTTTTTATGTCCATTTTTAAATATTTGGAGTTCTTGCTTGTAATAAAAATAAAAAATAAATTAAAAAAAGTGTATAGGAGATTAATACAACTTCTACAAATATATAATTGTATATTTTATGAGATATAATAATTAAAAGTATAAGGGGGTGAAATGATATAATTGGGAGTGTCAGGAGACTTAAGTGAGATTATATAAAAGTGGGCTTAGTGGTGAAAATAGTAATGCTCTTTGTTGGTCATGACGAGGCCATGACGAGGACATAAGTAGTGAGTAGTGAGTCATCCTAGTCATGGCTACGACCCTAATGTCAAAACATGACAAATTATATTTAAATCCCGTAAGATATGGTACAATTATAAAAAAAATATTTTAAAATTTATAAATAATCCCCCAATATGTAGAATTTTTTTATAAATATTAATAAAAATATTCAAAAAATAATGTTGGCCAACTAAAATAGCCAATCCAACCATTAAAAGATCATGCGCATTATAGAGCTTGACGAAATTCTTCTATCAATTTTATTATTCCACCAATATTAGTGACATAATTTCACTTTCGACTGTCATAATTAACCACCACCGAGTATCACCATATATGATTCGACACTACCACTATTTTTTTTATTGAAATTGATGTTATATATAACTTTTACATCTTAAACTTATTAAGATAATGCGAATCTCATCTCAAAATTCTGTCTAAAACAATAAAAATACAACTCGTAATTATATTTCATCTTGATAAATGATGAATTCTATTAAATTAATACATACTTTAGGAGATAATTATAATTTTTAAAATAAAAAAAATTAATTTATAATTACACTATAAATTATGAAGTGTAAACTTAATTTCATCAAAGATAAAACAAGAATGGGACTGAAAATCTTGCTGATAAGATAACCTTTCTAGAAGCTGACGAAAGGTCATAGATGATAGGTTCCTTGGTCAAACTTTAAGTGGTTTGATTATAAATAATTGAATTGAATCTTTGCGAATTAAATTTATAAGCAAAACATTTGTAACTAAATTGCTCAAGTTTTAATCATAAAAATAAATAAGTGCGATAGCTTTGTGTTTGTTGTTGGCTCTGCGCAGCATAGTGGGATGTTAATTTCATTAGAGTCCATTTGGATAAATTGTTTTACAAGATAAACACTTATTTATCACAAAAGAAAATATTTTCAATTAAAAAAATATATTTGAATGAGTTTTTTCAACAAAACAGAAGTTAATAAAAGAAAAAATCAAAAGATAATTTTTTTAAAAGCTATCTAGAGTAGTTTTAGAAAAAATAAATTGTTTGGCTTCAAAACAAGTATATTTTAAAGTGCTTTTTATAATTGCATTCAAATATAAAATTATTTAATTTAAAAATAATATTCAATTATAAAAAATACAATTCGAGAATTTTATTTTTTAAAATTCATCCAAATGGCCTTTAACTTAAAAATATCTAGAAAGAGAAGGACAATAGAAAACGGGGCAAATTTGTCAACGCAACATTATCAAATACCACTAAATAATTTATATTTGCTCTCATTTTTTACTATACTAAAAGGAGACACTTTTATTCCAAAACAAACACACTTAACAAATATTTAAAATATAGAGTCTAATAATTTAAAAAATTTAGCATCTTATATTTCTAATACAATATCAAACGTATCCAATATGTATACATATACACACACATCATTAGAAACACATACGCTCAAACAAGAACAATGTAAATAAAAAAAACAAATAACATAGAAAATAAACAACGTTATTAATTTACCTTGATCTTAATTGTTCCCAATTATCCTCCTTTATCAATCCGATAGAGTGAATAGTCAAAATCTGAAAAATAAAATAAAAAATAAAAAATAAAAACTCCTATCATTACAAATCAAAAAATAAATAAACGATTCCTAAAAGTACTTCCTTCAAATGTTAGCGTGTATGTGAAAGCATAAATCAAGTGTCAAAAATAGCATCTTGAAGAGGGTGCGCCGGAGAGTAACGTGCCACATTATCCATATCGCCGACATCTGGCTGATATACCAACACTCAACACAAATTTTTTTCTTCTAGAAAGTGAATATTTACGAGGGCTCTAGCATTTTACTATACTGAAAGACACTTTTCTTTATTTTTTAATTATAAAATTATTTTCATTGATTTGTGAAAGTTGAAAAGCAATCGAATTTAGAATTTTCTTATAAATATTAATAAAAATATTCAAAAAATAATGTTTCCCAACTAAAATCATCAATCCAACCATCAAAAGATCATGCGCATTATCGAGCTTGATGAAATTCCTCTATCAATTTTATTATTCCATTAATATTAGTAACATAATTTCACTTTCGACTGTCATAATTAACCAACACCAAATATCACCATATATGATTCGATACTACCACTATTTTTTTTTATTGAGATTGATTTTATATATAACCCCTACATCTTAAATTTATTAAGATAATGCGAATCTCATCTCAAAAATTTGTCTAAAACAATAAAAATACAACTCATAATTATATTTCATCTTGATAGATGATGAATTTTGTTTAAATTAATACAAATTTTAGAAGACATTCATAATTTTTAAAATAAAAATAATTAATTTATAATTACACTATAAATTATGGTGTGTAAACTTAATTTCATCAAAGATAAAACAAAAATGGGACTGAAAATCTTGCTGATAAAGATAACCTTTCTAGAAAGGTTATAGATGATAGGTTCTTGGTCAAATTTGAGGGGTTTGACTATAAAGAATTGAATTGAATCTTTGCGAGTAAAATTTATAAGCAAAATATATGTAACTAAATTGCTCAAATTTTAATCATAAAAATAAATAACCGCAATAGCTTTGTGTTTGTTGTTGGCGCTGCGCAGCATGGTGGGATGTTAATTTCATGAGAGCCCATTTGGATAAACTATTTTACAAGATAAACACTTATTTATCACAAAAAAAAAAAAATACTTTTAATTAAAAAAATATATTTGAATGAGTTTTTTCAACAAAACAGAAGGCAATAAAAGAAAAAATCAAAAGATAATTTTTTTAAAAGCTATCTAGAGTAGTTTTAGGAAAAATAAATTGTTTGGCTTCAAAACAAGTATATTTTAAAGTGTTTTTTAATAATTGCATTCAAATATAAAATTATTTAATTTAAAAATAAATTTCAATTATAAAAAATACAATTCGAGAATTTTATTTTTTAAAATTCATCCAAATGGCCTTTTAACTTAAAAATATCTAGAAAGAGAAGGACAATAGAAAACGGGGCAAATTTGTCAACGCAACATTATCAAATACCACTAAATAATTTATATTTGCTCTCATTTTTTACTATACTAGAAGGAGACACTTTTATTCCAAAATAAACACACTTAACAACTATTTAAAAGGTAAAACTTTGATCAATTTTTTAATATAAAATAAAAATAACGTGCCGATAACAATTTTAGAATGCCAAAAGTAATTTTCTATTTTCAAAAATCATTTCTTTTATTGAATGTTACAAATAAAATTTATTTTATTTATAATTCCGAAAAATTACAAAAACACCCTCTTGAAAGTTGGTTGTTACGAATGGCAAGCTCCGAAATAAAAAAAAAAGTGTATATATATATATATGCAAGGATAATATAGAAAAATCACATTTAAACTTGACTGACATCCACTATAAACCACCGAAATCCTACCGAAGTGGGTACCTTCAATGCTATTTCTTCAATTTACAGTACCTTTTATTATATTTTAAAAACAAAAAAGGTATGAATTGTAATTACACAATCTTCTAAAAGATGTAGGTATAATCACCCCATAGAGTTAAAAGTAAATTGCGTTTCAGACTCCAACATTTGGGGCCTTTGGCACTTTATTGCTCAATCGTTACGAATGTGCACTAAAAGTACCCGAACTACTTAAAATGTGCTCATGTGATGTGTTTTTACAATTCCGGTAGAATATTCAAGAATATTCCGTTGAAATGTTGGATTAATTGCATTTGACACCTTCTTGAATTGAAAATTAACATAAAACCCCAAAAAACAACATAAAAAGCCAATAAACCTCTTTAAATATTTAAAATACTAAAATACCCTTGCTTAGTTAAAGTATTTTCATAATAATTTTACCTTTATTTAACTTACTATATATTAAATTAAAGAATTTTAAAACTACAAAGCCCTATTGATCAATAAAAAAAATGAAAAATGCGGAGGAAAAAAAAAGAGTAATAAAAATAAGTGATGGTGACTTTTCCCCTTTTCTTTCCCCTTCCTAAAATAAATCCCCAAATTAATATTCATCACCATCTTCATTAAACTTTTCCAATCATCTCCACCACTCCCTTTCTATCACCCCACCACTGTCGGCCGCCGTCGACACTCCACTAGTCACCATTCACCCCACCTACCATGCTAACCACTGCTCCGTCACTCTCTCTTTCCTGTTGTTGGCCACCCACTTCGCTCTCTGACCACCAGTCTCCGTCTCCATTCTCTCTTTTAAGCCACCGCTCTCTCACCATGCCGCTCACACTCATCTCTCCACCTCTCTCTCCGTTGTCCCCCTCTCTACCACCATCAATGATGGCGATTGATCAAAAAGGAAAGAAGAGAAGAAAATGAAAAAGAAATAAAAATAAAAAATAGGAAAAAAAATTTGTGAATGAATTTGTTATTTTAGAAGCTTACATGGAGTTGATTTGCATATTTTCAAATTTAGGTGGCATCAAATGCAATTAATTCAATATTTTTTACAAAATATTCTTGAATATTCCGCTAAAATTGGTAAAACTATCACTTAAACACATTTTAAATAATTCGAATACCATTAGTGCACATCCGCAACAATTGAGCACTGAAATGCAAAAAGCCCCAAGCATTAGGATCCAAAACACAATTTAATCTTAAGTTAATTAGTGCAAAAAGTTCATATTTCTTCAATAATGAAGCATCCGCCTAATCTCTGAAAAATTCTAACATTGATCGGGTGCTTAGATCTCACTTATGCACTCAATGATCTAAATTAAAATACATGTTATATATATTTTATAAATATATATATAAATAATACATGATTGAATTTGAATTGTTGAGTACATACACTCGATTAATAAAAGAATTTTCTAATACTTAATGCCCATTTGGATGGACTTTTTTTAGATAATAAAACACTTATATTTTTTTTAAAAACACTTCTAACAAAATAAAATGTACTTGAATGTGTTTTTTGAAAATAACAGAAGACGAAAATGACTTTTCGTAGAAGTTACTTCAAAGTAACTTTAAATAAAAATACATTTTAAAATATTTTTAATTACTGTATCAAAATGAAAAACTATTTAATTTTTTAAAAAAAACTCTATTATAAAAAACACTTTTAAAAAAAATTTTTAAATCCATCCAAATAGACCTTACACTTGTCAAAATTGTTATTGCATTACTATCAATGCTAACTTTAAATATGATTTTGGATGAAATTCGGAATAACTAAAGTGTGATTTGGCTACCAAAATCCAATTGTGATCACTCATAATCAACGCTTAATACATATCAATGACGTCTCTTTATCATCCTACGTCAGCAGTCGTTGTTGACTTGATCAGCCGATTGTTAGAATTTTATTCTAATTTGGACTTCTATTAATTGGATGATTTGTTTTTTATAAAATAAAAACGGGCTAAATTAATACTGTTAATGGGACTTGACTTATAAGGCCTGATTTGTTTGACCCACTATGTTAAGGCCTTGATTTTAGCAGATATGGTCTGACAATTGGTGTAGGCCCATCCTAGAAAGCCTATGATGGGAGGGCCCTAGGGTTACATTATATATTTGGCTAGGTCCCCTCTCCACTCCACACTCTGATAATCGCTTATCCCATTGAAAGCTGTCAATATCGGTGAGAGATGGAGATGAAGAACTAGCCAAGGATGTTTGTCTAAACATCCATAATGATCGACTATCAATCATTGGTGTAAGGTACGTTAATTTAACTTTATATATATATTCATATATTGTGTTCTAAATTCATGGTGTATCGATCTTGCGATTACAAAATTCTCTTACAGTTGGCATCAGAGCCAATACACCTATAAATTTAGAACCCGAATCGATCTTATTATTTGCGTTTGATAATCTTTGCTCGATTATTTTGACAGTTAATAACCAATCGTAATTATGAATGAGCCTCTATTGTGATTGTGTGATTCTTAAAATTTTCATCTAAATCGGAATCAGATCACGACCTAATGAATCATGATGTCGTCGGTTTGAACTATATTTGAATAAGGCTTATCGAATCCAAAAGTTTGATCTATTAATTCATAAGAACAAACATGACGTGGGTTTTACCAACAAAAAAAAAAAAAGAAGAAGAAACATAACGTGGGAATATAGTTAAGAAAATCCCATCAAAGTCACATGAATTAGTTGATGATGTGCGCATCGTTTAGCCTCTCTTGGGTTTTATATACCGATCATGCATCTATATCTATATATATACATACACGTGTGTATGTATGAAACTTAGTTTTCCAATATTCAAATTTTATAAGATGTTGTATTGCATTACTCTGTTTTATTAAAATCCGTGCACAAATTGGAACCTTACTTTCAAAATTTCCTTTTCTGATTCATAAAATCAGATTATACAATTGTTGTTTGGTTGGTAACTTAATGATATAAATTATTAATGGTTACTAGTCCATGATTTATCTTGTGTTGAGGAATATTAAATATATTGGATGTGTTGATTGTCACAACTAGATTTATGTCGAATAATATTTTTCATGATTATGACATTCTCTCAACTTCTAGATTATAGTGTTTTGGATATCTAAATTTTATTTAATTAGTTATCTAGTTATTAAGCAAAGTAGATTTGAAGATAACTTGAATGCACCGAATTATTTTTGTAACTCCCGAAAGCAAATATTGTTTTCGTGCTTATTTTGTGGGAGTTTTGCATACATATTGCTCGTGTGCAAGTTAGGCAATTAGCTTTAATTCGGTCATGTGCTAATTTTATGAGTTGAGATAAATAGTTACACCAAAGTGTTCTATTTATTAAGACTTGTAAAATTTTACATGCATTGTTTGAGTTGATAAAATTATTATGCATTCTTACCTGCCCAAAGGGGGTATGATATGTGTGGTAACTTTGATTTGTTGGTGCGGAACATATTGTTAAGGTACAATGGTTTAGAAAGTTCGTCTCCCAAAGGAGGCAATTTTCAAAAACCAGGGTAGTCCTATGCCGTTCTTGCACGGAGGGACCTATCATGTGTGACTACTCTGCCCAAAGGGGAGTTGTCATGATATGTTGGACTCTCAGAGGAATAAAACTATATTTTTTCAAGCTTATTCCGATTAATTGCCTATTGATAATAATTCGTTGCATTCATGTTGATTCGGACTACTACTATGAACTTAAATGGTGGTAGTGTAAGAACATATTGATGGGGATGTACTGATATAGAGGGTTTGTTCTCCCAAAGGAGTCAACTTTTCAAAAATCAGGATATTCTCCTGCTCGTTCTTGCATGTAGATGACCTATTATGGATGACATACTCTGCCCAAAGGAGAGTTTTGTCATAGTGTGCCTAGATCCTCTACTAAATAAGCGCCATTAGTTTAAGTTTATTCTCACTAATTCTCCCCACACTACATGACTATTATGGCATTCATGTTAATCATATTTGTGAAAAATGAAGCCTTTGTGTGTAGCAAACTCTGCCCAAATGGGACTTTGTTATCACATAAGAGGTCTCGATCTTGTTAGCTGATATTATATTTGGACATGTTTTATATATATCAGCATATTTGAATTTGTTTTATTTATTATTCCCTATGTGGAATAAAATGGTCTATTGTTAGATATTTACTTTTGTTCTAAGTTACTCAACAAGAGTAAGTTTATTTCGGACTTTAAAAGGCAATATGAGATGGACATGATATATTGTTTATCGTGAGATTTACCAATATAGACATAGCCTTGCATTTAATAAAATCTCTAAAGTTGTTGCTTTGCTAGAATGCCTTGTTTTGAATAATAAGAATCATCACTTGAGTCTCCTAATTGTTGAAAAAGCCAAATGAGCAATGATTCGACTATTGTGGGAGTCGGCTCAATCTATTTGATTTGAGCACAAAATTGGAGTTGTGCATCTAAAGAATCTGTTATTATGTGATTTTGATGTCATAAATATTGCTTTTGATTTTGTGATAAGAAGCATTTTATAATTGGAGGATTCTAGACATCTTAAAAGTTTAAACCAGATTTTAAGGTTTAATATCTCTATACTTGATATGAATGATGTACATTATCAATTTATTCTCCTAGAGTTTGATTATGTGAAAATCATTCTCAGAGCTCACGAGTTTTGAACATAAAGATTTGTGTCATATGTATGAATGGAATCATAGAAGATATTAATTTTCGATAAGTAGAGAACTTGATTTTCTACAATAGACTGTGGTCATGAAAGTTAGACTCATTCATTATTTGGTCAAATAAAACATATATTATGGGGGTTAATGTTTGTAAAGACCCAATGGGCTAAAAGCCTTTAGACAAATGGGCTTGTTTAACCCATATGTGAGGAATACTTGAATGACAAGACTACCATTGGTAGCTTTGAAAATTGAATTTAATTCAATTTGATAAAATGTGATTTGTTTCTTTTGACCATGAGAAGTAACAAAAGAGCTTATTTGTTGGTTTTTCAAAGTATTTGTCATATGTACTGTGTAATTATTTTCATGAATACTATAAAGTTCCTCCTCTTGATAAAGTTACTTCATGAAATATATTAAAGAGAAATTCTTTCATGTGGTGACAAAATGCTTAGGTCACTTGAGAGTGGAAATAATCACATTATTAATTGAAATTAGCATTTTCAATTAGTCTCATAAATATTATTCAAACTTTTGACCAAATTATTGGCTACGGTGCTTTCACATTCTTATCTTTTGATATATTTGAGAATAGTTTTCCATAATATTTAAGATGAACCATTCGTGGTTCATGTGAGGATTTACACTCAGTTTATTTCACTGTAGTTGTCTTCTTAGAATGCAAGTTGTTTTCTTGAAAATGACTCTGATATATTTGGAAAATTCTTTTTCAAATGGTGAAGTGTCATACTGATTGTGAATATTTGGGAACATATTTAAAATTCCGCATTTATCTTAAAGGTGTACCTATTATTAAACTTCACTTATCACCCTGATAGTTCTGAGTAAATGGTATGAATAATATTTGGTGTCATACCTTGAGAGACTTATTTGATTGTGTTTTTGTTCTTGGCTTTCCGATTATATTGAAGAAATGTGAAATTTATGTATTTAATAGAGAGTTTATTTGAAATCTTAATGAGGGATTTCAATTGGGATCTATTATGCAATATTTAAAAATATTGATCCTATATTTTATAACTAGTGCTTCATGAGAAAGCGATTTAGCAAATTCATATTCTTTTCTGTATACCAAAGTCTATGTGTTTAAGAGTTAAATGAGAAAATTTTTGCCCAACTTATTACGTTTCTCAATGTGAATCTAATTGATATAATCACTTTCGATATCACATTAGAATCTAATACTTGAAAATTTTATATAGCAAAGATATCTTTATTTTGATTTTGGAGTAAGATATTTTGTGTTTCTTGATTGTTGCGAAAGTGATTATTATTGAATTGTTTAACTGATCCTGAAAACTAATATATATAATTTCTAGTTTTCAGTTTGATATTTATGTTGGGAATACATGGACTTTGTTATAATCCATGTCTCACAATGATATGTAAGAGTCATATATATGGATCATTATTGTAAATGGTCAATTGTGAGAAAATATTTGATCAGTGAGAAGTTCCGTGAATGATTCAATCAAAATTTGCTGCTAAGAAATTTATTCAAAAGGGGGTGTATGTCGATAAGGATAAATCCTTTACTCTCCTTGTTTCAAATAAATTTCTTAATAATATAATGAACTTGAAAATTCTCAATTTCTAATTTTTTGTAGCATTCAAGTTCTCTTTTGGCCGTAAAATTTTGATTGAAAATTTAAAGATAGAACTTCTTGTTTTGGACAAATTAGAATATTAAATGGTCAACAACTGGATACTATTATGTCTGTACACACACACATATAGATATATATACATATATACATGTATAATATTGTCTAAAAAGTATGATGACAATTTTTAATACCGTACTATAATGAACATGAAATTATCATAAAATAGTGGGTTTTGGTCTAGGGACTATGGGCTGGATCGAACTTACGTGCCTTTTTGGTTTTTTAACTTTCCAAATAATGAAATAAAAATTTGGATTGATGATAAGAATCGATTTAAATTGATAGCTGAAATTTTTACAGTTTTCAAAATAGTAGCAATAATGATAATAATAATAAAGTAAATAATGATAGATACAATCTCCCAATTATAATAAATAAATATTTTTTCACTTTGGAATTTGGACCCACTTGGATTCAATCCAACCCAACCCAACTCAAATCCAACTAATCTTGAATCCATATATTTAAACCCAGTTTGTACCCAACACATTTCAAACCCAATCCATATTAACTCAATCCAAATCCAACCCAACCTGTCCATTTGCCACCCCAACCTTTTTTATAACATATCAGTATAAAGGGGTCACAATGAATTACAACCCATGAGTTGGACCCAATTCAATTTAATTTGTACATCCTGGTGGGAATATTCCACTCGAATATTCTCAATGCAACCAAAAACTTGTGCTCATCTTCTTTACCGCTAAAAAGTTTTAGCTCATAACCCAAAAAAAAAAAAAAAAAAACTAGAAAGTATTAGCTGCTTGTTATAAATTGTGATATAAATATTTATATTTGCTCTAAGATTTTACAAGATCACAAGATCACTCGAATATCTATATTGTGATATAAATTCTTTATTTTTGAATCATACAATAAATAGGTCACAAGATCAAATATGCATATGTTCAATATATTTGAAAAAATATCAAAGATAAAATATTAAAAATTACAAAAATAAAGGTTATAATTTGGACTTAAAATATTAATAATAAATTAATAGTAAGTTACATACTAGGCGTGTGATGGGCTCAAATTAATATAGCCAATTCTTTGTTCCCCAACAAATTATTCTAAAAGAGTTAATTATCTACAAAATTATATACACATGTAACAAATTGAAAACTGTAAAATCTAATATGTATATACATATATACACACACACATCATTAGAAACACATACGCTCAAAAAAGAACAATGTAAATAACATAGAAAATAAACAACGTTATTAATTTACCTTGATCTTAATTGTTCCCCATTATCCTCCTTTATCAATCTGACAGAGTTAATACTCAAAATCTGAAAAAACAAATGAAAATAAAAGAATACTTGTCATTACAAATCAAAAATATATTTACTTCTCTGTGTTATCTTTACCTACTCTTGAGCCTTCTTCGCTAAGTTTTGAATTTGACTAGCCCTACCCACAAAAAAGAGAGAAAAAATTGGCAAGCAATTTGTGTCTGTGCCTGTGTTGGCGTTTGAGTGTGTGCAAAGTTTGTGTGTGTTTGTGAGTACTTGACGTGTGTGTAGGAAAAGAAGAAAATAACTAACAAATTACAAAAAAGCGGATAACCCACCCGTATTCCGTGGGACTCAAATCCCAGAATCAAGATGAACTGCCTAAAAAGGTCCTGGGGTTGATTTTTTTTTTTTTCTTTGGATAAAAATTAAAAGATGCATTTCATTCCAAATGAAAAACTTATAAATCCAAAAGGCGAACCCTATCACAACAGCTAGTTGTAATGGCCTCAAAGGGACCTCTCACTCTACCCGCTAAACCAAAATATCATTCACTCTCTCTCTCTCTCTCTCTCAACGCCACCGACAAGTAGGGGTGGGCGTTCGGGTCGGGTACCCGAAATTGTGGAAAATTTCGGGTCGGGTACCCGACGCCCAATTCGAGTACCCGACCCGATTAATGTAATTTAATTAAATTAGTGGATATATATACATATATACATTGTATAGAATGATAAAAGTATTTTATTTTAATTTTGTCTAAATAATTGAGATATTTAATAACACCATATTGTTTTATCTAGTCATTAATATTATATCCACTTATGTGGAGTTAAAGTGTTTAATTGTCTAATTAAGATAAAAATGCTAGCAATTAAATGTAGATGTATTATTTGGTTGTTGCTATTTAATTTTTTTTCTAAATACGACATACAATTAATATTTCTAAAATTATTCTTACAATATGCCATGCGTTTGTTATTTCATTTAAATTAATAGTAGCAAATTGCCAAATTGGTACTATTTACTTTTCTTCCATAGTTTCTAAATTAAAAAATATATTAATATTTCAAATAATTATATAAAAATTATCACTTTCTTTTTGCATATTTGAGGGTTCACAAGAACTATAAGCCTATATTTAATTTATTTTATATATTAATTGTGAAAAAAGTTATTTTATCAAAAAAAAAATCACTGAAAAAAAAAAAAAACGGGTTTCGGGTACCCGAAAAAAGTTCGGGTTAAATTCGGATAATTATGTCGGGTATCCGAAATTTCGGGTACCCGACCCGATTAACCTGAACCCGACAAAAACCTGACCCGCGCCCACCCCTACCGACAAGCTCGTAATATTTGCACTTTCTTCCTCTTCCATCCTCCAACATCTAAATTAAAACTTAAATACACATATAATTTACTCATAACAAATTAAGTCGAAATAATTTTTAAAATATCGGGAGAATTTTGTATATTTAAATATTTTTCTACTATATTCACGGAAATAGGCAAATAATAATCATAAAATCTAAAAACTGAATTAATTTATGTGATTTATTTAATAAATAAAATTGATCAATGAAGGAACTAAGCTAATTCATAATTGCAAAACAAAAGAAAAAAGTAATCGTCTCTTTTAACCCTTTCTCACCACCAAGTTAATTGATCCGACAGCCACCAAGTTTCAAACTTGTCACTTGTTAAGGACTTGAGTTCGAACACTATTATCCCCTCTCTCCTTTCCCTCTGTGTGAATTTGTGTTGTATTTTCAATTGATATTTATAAAAAGTTTAGAATAGATGATAATATATATATAGATATAGATATAGATCCAATAACTGATAAGCATGTTAATGCCACAATAAATGAGAGAAAGTACAAAATAATCAATACCTATTTGGTTATACAACCATTCCAATCGTTTCAAAGTTCCGCTCCGATCATTCTATTACCACAACTGAACAAAAAAAGTTGGAATGGGTGTTATAATGCCGCGAGACCTCCAACCGCAACAAATATCGAAAGAGTGGAACGGAGGCCCGCACCGTTCCAGCCGACATCTGGCGTTCCAGCGAACCATGTTAATCAGTGATCGAAAATTGTAGGCACCTTTATCCATTTTTGACCAGTGAGCAAATTTAAGCCTCCAGCCCTGCTTCAGACTTACCAGCAACCTCCAAATTTCGCAATTCAGCTGGAGCAAATAGTGTACTATTTGGTTCCATATTTTTGTTTTTGAGAAAAGAAGGTAAGCGACGTTCAAATCAACTCAACCAGAGAGGCTTCGGCATCGAGTACGTGCATGGACAATATAAGACGGGATGACACCAGACTCAGGCTCGCCAACTAAAATTGGAGTTGCAAGCCAGCCGGTGTGCGACAATATTATCGGAGCGACGATGTATAAAACGAAAATTTAAAGAACTTGAACAAGATCATAACAACTTAACATCATGAATTTGGGCGCACATTCTCACCAAGGCCCACCAAAGACTTGGCACACAAAAGAATTTGGGTCCATCTTGGTTTCTGATAGAGACGTTAAGATACAGACGTTTGGAGCTTTTGAACTAGGAGGCCAGGAAGGCGTAACTTACGAAGCATTGATTGGTACTACAGTGTCATTTCCCGTCTACATTAATAACAATGGAGTCAGTGGCGGGCCCGCGTGTCCAGATGGGTCAATTGAGGATTTTTTTTCAAATTTGACTCAAAAAGGTGTAGTGTTTAAAAATTTAACATAAAAAAAAAATGCTTTAAAAAACTAACCTAATTCGTCAAGAAACATGGCGAGTTTATTAAAATAATAATAAAATTTAAAATATTTTATTATATTTTATCAATTAAAAAAAATATTTAAATATTAAAAGTCGCCATAACATATGGCGACCAATGATTTAATAATAATATAAAATTTTATGAACAGTATTCTGACGAGAATAGTATTCGCCGCATAAAAAAAAAATTATATTAAATTCGCCGTGAGCTACGGCGAATTTCGAAAAAAAAAAAAAAAAAAAGAAAAATCCGAAAATTCACCAAATCACACGGCGAATTTTCGGTCAAAGGCTGAGGCTAAATCGGAGGCCTAAGCCTGCCGCCTGACGCCGCGTCAAATTGGCGAGAAATGCTGGAGAAATGAATAGTGGTGGGAGGTGAAATTTTGAATTTTGCCCATCTATATGTTTGAGTTTTATACTCACAAAAAAATTCATTCGAAGCCAACACAAAAAAATTCATTCCGTGAAAAGTTTCACTCCAACACAAAAAAAATTCATTCGAAGCCAAATTTTTTGTTTTTCGTACGATATTTGCGTAGCCAAGAAGTTGAAGGTTTTGTGTAGGTATGTAAATATGTTATATTATTTCTTGATAGATAATATTAATATATATATATATATTGTAATTAAATATTATGATTTTGAGTAAATATTTGTTTTTATGAAAAAATTTCAATATTCTTTAAAAATTGTATGTGAGAATATTGTATTGTATTTTTAATATATATGTTGTTAGTAAATCTTGTAATTTTGAGAAATTATTGTTTGAAAAAATGTTTGTTTTTAATATATGTTGTATATTTAATATATATATTTGTTATATTTGTTTGTTACATATGTTTGTGAAAATGTTCTTAATAAATTTATGTGAGACACTTGGTTGTAATGTATATTGTTATTTTTTTGTTGAGGTAGAATTTTTTTGTTGTATATTGTTATGAAAATGTTTGAGGTAGAATTTTTTTGTTTTATATTGTTATTTTTTATACATTATGTTGTATGTTTGAGGTAGAATTTTTTTGTTTTATATTACATACATTATCCGATGAGTATGTTGTTGAAAATGGTCAATCATATTGTTGGGAAAATTGTTAGGGTCCAACAGTATTGGGACCTTTTAATGTTTTTTATTTTCGAAAATTATAGGTTTTTATAGAAAAACAAAATGCTTAACCGGAAAAAAATTGTCAAAAATTGTTTTTATTTTCAAAAATTATAGGTTTTTTTTTTTGGAAATTTTCGTAATCCAAAATATATATATATATATTCTGAAAAAAAAATTTCAATTTTTTTTTTTTGAATTTTGGGTTTTCTGGAAAATCGAAAAATTTGAATTTACAGTAAAAAAAAATTATTAAAGTCGCCATGCATTGTGGCGAATTTTAAATTTTTTTTTTTTAATTTTCGATTTTATGGAAAAAAAACCGAAAAATTTTTCTTTTACCAAAAAAAAAATTTCATTAAATTCGCCATGCAATGTGGCGAATTGAAAATTTTTTTTTTTTTTAAATTTTCGATTTTATGGAAAAAACCAAAAAATTATTCTTTTACCAAAAATAAAAATTCATTAAATTCGCCATACACTGTGGCGAATTTAAAAAAAAGTTTTTTTTTTTTAATTTTCGATTTTATGGATAAAACCGAAATTTTTTCTTTTACCAAAAAAAAAAATCATGAAATTCTCCATGTACTGTGGCGAATTTAAAAAAAAAAAATTTTTTTTTGAATTTTCGGTTTTATGGAAAAAACCGAAAAAAAATTCTTTTACGAAAAATAAAAAATCATTAAATTCGCCATGTATTGTGGCGAATTTATTTTTTTTTTTTTAATTTTCGGGATTTATTTTTTAAAAGTTTAGTACACTTTTATTTATTTTCAAAAATTTTTGATTTTTATACACGATGAAATTTTGCAAAAAATATGGCGAGTTTATGATTGAGCCAATTTATTTTGAATTGTTGAAGAAAATATTTGTTTACTACTTTTTTATAAATTTTGTTTTTGTTGTAGAATGGAGTTGGACCGATTCAAGTATTATTATGGCCCCGAGAACAATAATGTTTTAACTGAACAAGATAATCATATCTCTGAACATTTGTTTCATGGTCGTGTCGATCCTGACCAAATTGTTAGAACTAGACATTGGGGCAAAGGAATATTTGGGCGGGATGGATTGCAACTTCACGACAAAGTGAAGGAGCAAATAAATCGAATGGGTTTCTATGGTGTTTATCGTTGTGGATATGTTGAAGTAGATCAACATTTGATAACCGCATTGATAGAGAGGTGGCGTCCGGAAACCCACACCTTTCATTTGAGGGTCGGCGAGGCTACTGTTACTTTGGAAGATGTAGCAGTCATATGGGAATTACCAATTGACGGACATCCGATAATAGGAACAGATGAATGTCCAGATACGGAGGGAGGGTGGGGTATGTACTGTCACCGACTTCTCGGCTTTGAGCCTTCCTCGACCGAATTGAGAGGTTCACGGCTGAAGCTAACTGCATTAAGAGATCATGTTAACAGTACAGTAGTTGACGACGAGACCGTGCCATTTGAGTTGTATCAAATTGCACGTTGTGTTATTTTACTACTGATCGGCGGCATATTGTGTCCGGATACTAGCAGCACTTATGTTTCGTTGATATATCTTCGACATTTGTCTGAAGTGACCGAGGTCGAGGTATATAGTTGGGGAAGTGCTGTATTAGCGCATTTGTATCGAGAGTTATGTGATAGTGCTGGAAAAAGAGACGAGGGAGGAGTAGGAGACATCGGCGGTGCGTTGCAGTTATTGCTGGTAGAATGATAATACTGTTATGTTATACATAATTTGTTATATATTTTACATGCATATAGTGACTATTTATACTTTTGTTAGATTTGGGCATGGATCCGAATGTTGTGTGTGAGGCCAACGACACCGCTAACACCGCCTGATATGCTGGGGCCAATTCCACTGAACCACGGTTATGTGCTACCTCGGGCCCCTTACGGTGCAAGGTAGTAATTATTTTAATTATATTTAAATTTATGTGTAGTGTAAATAGTAGACTTGATAATCTTTTTATTATTTGACTATGGTTTAAAGATGGAGTCTTCGTAATGCATGGACACATACGGCGAGACACAGCGTTCGCATATTTAGGGATATGCTCGATAATATGAGGTGTGATGAGGTACCCCATTTGGTTAATTTGTTGGCATTTTGTGGCACTTAGTTGATATGATATGGAATGTTGATAATTTTTTCCAAATATTATTGTATTGCAGTTTGTGTGGATGCCATATAACTATGAGTCCGACTTGATGCAATCAATGCCGCCTTGGTGCGGGGTGGATTATTGGAGGGTCGTTTGTCCACTTCTGAATTATCATATAAATGAGTGGCACCACGTCAATCGTTGTATGAGGCAGTTCGGAATGGTACAAGACATTCCGAGGAACCCTGCAATACCCAATAGACTTTATCATCGTACTACCAGGAGGGGCAAATCAGGGAACACCTGGGCGGCTGATCATGCCGGTAGTATAAGTGAATGGTACGATCTACGTGGAAAGAGTATTGAAGGACCTTTATTTACTAATCTCAATCGGACCACGGTCCCAAATTATGATCAGTGGTATGCAAGTCGCACGAGACAATTGATTACACCACTGAGACATGATTTTGAAATTCAGTATCGTCCGACCGAAGTGGAGGCATGGCAAACAGTGGTAATTAGTTAAACTTGTTAATCATTTTTACTATCATTATTACAATCATAGATTATTTACAATTGATGTCAAATTGCAGGTGATTTATGTGGTAATTGTTAAATTCGGAATGATTGTTAGTTGTTGAACTTTTTATGAAGTCTTTTAAATGCAAGTGATTTATGTGCAATTTATGTAGTCTTTTATGTAATCTTCTTAATTGCAATGGAGAACGTAAACATAAAATGCAATCAATTAGTACATCATTTATTCTTCGTTCGAAATACAATTCTAAAAAGTATTACAATTAGAGTCCAGGCTGTCGAGATGATCCAGGTTGGTCTACGTGACGTACGTATTGTTGTCGTGCACGCGTTTGTGGCCAATCCATCTCGTTAGGTATGCGAGTTGTTGTGTCCCGCCCCTGTCTTCTCCTTACTCGTACCTGAGGATTATGTACTAACTCGAACGAAGCATTCGGCCAATAGTCCTCACCCCAAATCGGAAAGAACTGACCCGTGTACGTACTCAAATAATGATTAATCTCGTAATACCAACGCATATACTCAGATGGGATTATGCCGAATGATCTTGCCACTTGCACAGCGTGGGAGCAAGGTATTCCTACTTTGCGCCATTTTCCGCATGAACACTATTTACTTCTCAACTTTACTACATGTTTAGTATTGCCACGGCCATTGCGTAATGGTGTCAAAACCTCAGCTGCTTGATCTGCATAGTCAATTCTGTGACTACGTGACCTCCCGCTTTCTGTACCTCAGTCTGGAATATATTGAAAGCGTATTCTGCCCATGCTTTACTCTCCTGTCGCCACCGATGTCCCTTTGCTACTCTTTTCATAAAAAACGAAGCCGTTCGAACATATGTAAGCTCCACCAACGGTGTAATTGGAAGACGCCGACCACCTTTTAACACACCATTGATGCATTCCGACATATTTGTCGTCATGATACCGCAACGGCGTCCTCCATCGAAAGCTGTAGTCCACTTCTCTTTGTCAATTCGATCCAGATAATTAAACGCAGCCTCATTCATAATTTTGATTTGCTCCATAACACGCTCAAATTTTCTTATCTCTTGAGCATTTCCAGCCTTGAATGCTAAATCTTTCAACTGCACATTTTTAAATTTAGCATTAAGGTTAGAGCAAACGTGCCTCAAGCAAAATCGGTGGCAACCCAGTGGCTCACTGAAAGCACTAATACGCTGTGCGGCACTGATGATGGCGTGGTGTCTGTCTGACAAGAGACAAATTGAGCGCTCCCCTCGCACGAAATATCTACTCAGGAGATCTAGGAACCAACTCCAAGATGCTAGGTTCTCATCATCTACTAACGCGTACGCTAGTGGGAGAATCTGTTGGTTTGCATCCATTGCAGTAGCAACTAGGAGCTTGTGTTTGTACTTCGTGTATAGATGAGTGCCGTCCACACTAATCAGTGGTCGGCAATGTGTAAATCCATCTACACAAGGCTTGAAAGCCCAGAAGACATAGTGTATCATCTGTTTTCCCTCGACTCCTGAACCATGAGGATGGTGAACCCATTCCACAATTGTACCTGAAAATGAGCACACAAATATTTTAATTTTGTATCAAAAAAATAATATATTAAAAAGGGTTAGAACAACGTTTTTAAATTTCCACAATACCTGGGTTCCATTTTTGCAGTGCTGCCATATACCTTGGAAGTTTAGAAACTGAGCTGTCCCACGTGCCATACACAATTTGACGTGCACGTCGTAGACCATGATATGACTTCGCATAAGATATAGTATACTTATATTTATCTTCCACCAAGTCGGCCACACTTTTAATAGGATAATCAAAGTTTGTTCTGACAAGTCTTACCAACAAACCGGCAATAAAATTTGTATCGAGATTTGCATGATCGGTAGACCTACCTGGTACGAAGCATGTGCGATCGCCATGGTAAACACTGATCCTCCAATATGCTTTATTTTTTTTCAGTGATGCGTGCATCCAAAAAGGACATCCACTTTCAGCTCCACGCTTACAAGACACTATCCAAAACTGTGGAGTGCTACGACAAACGGTGAACTCTCTCCTAGCCCACTGGATGTGATATTCCTTCACAACCGCCATTACATGACCTTTATTTTTGAACACCATGCCCAATGCAAGCTTCCCTTTTGCTGGATCGTAGTATCTGCCTGGACAAGTAGGCAAGTCCATCGAATCTGCAAGAATCTCCGGTGCCGTGTTCAAATAAAATGGCAAAATTTGATGAAAATGCGGCGCATTTGCTCCAAAAGGCATTGTTGGCTCCACTTGTGTCGCCTCTACAGGAATAGTTGGAGGTGGTGGAGACGACTCGTTCTCCAACGTTTCATTGGCTAACTCATCTACTGCTTCAATCTCAGCGTTCTCCTCGTCATTTATGTCTTCATCACTGCCCGAGTCAGAATCCGACAACTCCTCATCGTGGAAGCTATCTGCATAATGGTCTGGAGCAGATTCATTTTCTGGTTCAGGAGCAGCCTCAGATGGCCCACATTGGTTTGACGGACCTTCGTCGGGGTACACCGATATTCCAGTGTAATTTGCTCTGTCGCTCTGGAACTCATGCACATTAAATGATGGATCCACAGACCTGGAATTCTCTGTTGGAAACTCATTCAAATTGAAATCCCGGAGGCCTTCTGTGACAACGTGCATATAAATCCCACTTGGTTGTTGTCGTTCCATTTCGATTGCAGCAGTTTGAATGGATGCTTCTGTTTCAACAAATAGTTGCAACACTTCAAGTTTCAATCGTGGATTGGTAAAAAAAGATAATGACGAATCATCATTGATCGAAAAAATATTTTCCATAGGAGGATCCCTACAGACAAAACATGCACCAAATATTCTGATATTAAAACAATTTCTATCTAAACCTATTGTGTTGTAGACTACGTCAACAACATCGGCAAATGTCGAAAATCGATGATCCAAGTTAATCCAATCGGGGGATGATCATACGAAATAGAGTAATTTGAATGATTTATTTGGCCCCCATAATGTATAGCAATACCTATATCTTCCATCTAATTTATGAAAAAAATAGATGAAAAATATATCAACTTAAAAATACAGAAAATATATGCAAATATAATGGATATAAAAGCTGCAGGACAGGAAAACTGAGCAAAATAACTAAAACAGATCGAGATAAAAATTAAAATAGGGGAAGACTTGGATATGAATGATAAAAAATGGTCTGCACCATGGCTATTTATAGCAGAGTTCCAAAAAAATCTCGCCAACCATTTTGGTGATTTTGCCGACAGTTTCGTACTTTTTTTATTTTTTCTGGCTAAAACTCGCCGTACTTCACGGCGAGTTTAATTTTTAAATTTTTTTTTTTAAATTCAAGTACGATAATCGTCAGAAACTTTTACAAATTAAATTTGATTTTTTCATTTTTTTTTCAAAACTCGCCGTGACGTACGGCGAGTTTTATTTAATTTAATTTTTTTTAAATTCAAGCATCAGAAATTCGATCACATTAAATTTGATTTTTCAATTTTTTTTCCGAAACTCGCCAAGTCTCACGGCGAGTTTATTTTAAATTTTTTTTTTTTAAATTCGTACGCTTCTCGTCAGAAAGATATACACGTTAAATTTAATATTATTATTGTCGCAGAAACTCGCCATATTCCTTGGAGATTTTTGGATTTTTAAATTTTTTTTTTTATTGTGAAATTCGCCGTAGCTCACGGCGAGTTTATTTTAAATTTTTTTTTTTTAAATTCGTACGCTTCTCATCAGAAAGATATACACGTTAAATTTAATATTATTATTGTCGCAGAAACTCGCCATATTCCTTGGCGATTTTTGGATTTTTAATTTTTTTTTTATTGTGAAATTCGCCGTAGCTCACGGCGACTTTTAATATTTAAATTTTTTTTTTTTAACTGACAAAATATAATAAAATATTTCAAATTTTATTATTATTTTAATAAACTCGCCATGTTTCTTGGCGAGTTAGGTTAGTTTTTTAAAGCATCTTTTTTTGGTGTTAAATTTTTTAAACACTACACCTTTTTGAGTCAAATTTGAAAAAAAACCGTCAATTGAGTTTCGAAAGTCAATATGTATACGTCATCATATATTATGTAATATGTTTGTAAATATTAATTTCTAATATTAATTATATAATATGACACGTATCATTGTTGTTATCTATTTAATGAAAAAGATCTCACAATACATAATATCGGACCGGATCCCCTACCCCATTACAGTGCCTCATCTCCTGCCCCACACTTTGGATGTGCGACACGTGTAAGTCTTGAAGATTTACTTATCAAGTTAGATATTTTATCCAATTAATTATATTTTTTCAGTTATCTAACTTGGTAAGTAAATCTTCAAGACTTACACGTGTCGCACATTCAGAATGTAGGGCAGGAGATGGAGCACTGTTATGAGGTAGGAGATCCGGTCCGATATAATATGGTAAATTTACGTAACACGGAACGTAATTTGATAATATATATTTGGTGGGGCCCGATTCGAAAAATGCGTGCTTTGTGCAATTGATTAAGGGATGTCTTTTTTGGTCGACTAGAAGTATCAGAGGGGGTCTAGTACAATTAATTTTTAAATTTATTATAATATATAACACTAATGTATTATTGGGTTACCAGGTGTTCAGTTCTTTCAAGTATAAATGTCAGTTTCTCCACTTTTAATCCTTATGCTGTATGCAGCTAATATGCATGGAGAGAATCTATTTATATATCTTTTAAATATAGTTTAACACGGGAAGTTAGATGCTATCTAATTGGATGTATATTCAATTGATGTATTTATTATTAAATCAAACATGATATTATCATAAATTTACATTTTGACAATATTATATTTATATCTAATAATTAATACACCAATTAGGTATACCTAATTGAGTAGAATGTCAAATCCTGTGAAATAGGAAGTTAAATCCTATCCAATTAGGCATATATCCAATTAATATATGCATCGTTGAATTGAACATAATGTTGCTATAATTTCACTTTTTGGCATCGTTATATTTAGATCCAACAGCTAATATACCAATTAGGTATACATCCAACTGAATAAAATCTCATGTCCCATTAAACGGGAAGTTAAATCCTACTCAATTAGGTATATACCCAATAGGTGATGCAACATGCACTAATTTGAGGGTCACTACAATATTTTATGACTAGTATATATATTTTATATTTTTATTAATATTAATTAATAACTTATAAAATAATTATTTGGCCTCAAATCAAATTCTAAAAATTTATAATTAACCCATGAATTCTTGAAATTCTAAGAGCAGGTTCACTGCAAAAAACCTTAATAAAAATTGAAAAAGTAGAAACTTAGGTCAGATTGCCCTAAGATTAAAATTTAAAAACACTTTCATGTGAGAAATTAAAGCCAAAAGCAACTTAAAAATTAGGGTCTTTTGATAAAAGCTTCGTGTCGTTGGTGTTTTTTTAGTATTTTAGAGAGAGAGAGATATCTTAGATCTAGATCTAAATCTGAGGAAAAAAAGGTAAAAAGAAAAGAGAGAAAGAAAGAGGTAGGCGAAGAGAGATTGAGAGGCAGAGTGGGAGAGAGGTTGGGGTGGCGGCAGTGGTGGTGGGAGTGGGAGTAAGGGGGGCCGGCGTGGAGTGAGGGGGAACGGGGGTGGTGGAATGAAGGAAGGCGGCAGCCACCGTGGCTGTGGGAGTGAGGGGCGGCGGGGGTGGTGGAGTGAATGGCAGTGGCAGCAACCAGGTGGTGGGAGTGGGAGGTGGGAATGAGTTAGAGTTTTGTTTAAAAGAAAATTAAGGTGGAGTGAATGGAGGGTATTTTATTCAATTAAGTATTATACCTATTTTTTAAATTTTTTTAATAAAAAATATTTTAAGTATTTAAGAGGTAAAATAAATATTATATTATTTTCTTTTATTTTATCAAAAATATCATAAAATTTAGATGATATTGATAATAATCGATAAAAAAAATATTATTTATAATTTCGTATAATTTTAGAAATGATGGGAATAATTATCCCTATCTTTTAATATGTTTGTAGTCTTTTATTTATTTCCTCTTCCTACCTGACACCTCTCACATGTTTTACTTTCTCTTTATTATTCTCTCTCCTCTTTCTTTCTACCTTCTATCCCTATTTCTTTTTCAATCATACAACCTCATTTTAATTTTTTTTTTCACTTATAGTTATTTTAATAAAAATAATAAAAAGTTCTAAAAAGATATACATTTCATATAAATAAATCAATAAATATTTAATTTTATACAATTAAAATTCAATTACATAATTATATTATATTTTAATTTTACTTTGCTCAATGCGTCGAGTGAACAGTGCTCAATATACTAGTATTATCATATAAAGGGAGAACATCAGTTAATAACTACATTTAGTCTCTCACTCAATGTGATATATCATCGTCTTATTTTTATTTATTTTCTCTCAATCTTTCAATTCCACGTTCTTTTTACTCTCTCCCTCTCTCTGCCCTCCTCCGCACTTTTTATCTCCCACTTTTGAGTATTTATTTTTTTTAGTTTTATGTTAAAAAGGAAGGGAATGTTCTTTTTAATTACTTTTTTTTCTCTAAAATGGTTTTTCATTTTTTTCAAAAAAAATAGTACTTTTGTTGTGAAAAAAAAATGCCAAATAGGCCCATTCATAGATATCCTAATTGTTTTATTAATTGCACAAATAATATATTATTTTAAATTATAGTGACTTGAGATTATCATCTTCGAGAAAATTGTGGACAGCTAAAGAATGACTTTTCAAAGTTAGGTATAGAAAGAAATTACTTCTTGTGGACCACTTTTTTATTGAACCTTTTGAACTCGGAGGCAAGGACGGCGTAAATTGCAAAACATTGATTGCTCCTACACTTTTCAATCAATTTTTTGCGCTATCTAACTATCTTTCAATATCCGCGTAACCTAACACTACGTTTTCCGTATCTTTTAAGGCGGGGAATACGTCTAAGCCGTGGAATTGGGTGGAGGTTAGGTGTAACTTTGTAAGAGGATTTTTTATTTTTTATTTTTTTTGAATATGAACAGATATATGTATATAAGTTATATATTATGTAATATGTGCTTTGTAAATATTAATTTCTAATATATTATTTTTTATAAAAATTTTAACTTTTTATCTTTATTAGTTTCATATTAATTTGTATCAATTAAGTAATATTCAAACAAATTACTTCAATTAGTTATCAAAAAACCAAATCAATTCAATTAATATGATATATTTTTTTTGTATAAATCTTACAAATTAGTTTTTTTATTTTTAATTATTTGTCAATATAAGTTTTATTTTATTAATTGGTCAATTTATTAATAATGAAATCTTTTTTTAATTTGATAAGTTTTTTTTTTTTTTGCTTTTTTTGTGAGGTTCTTTTTTTTTTTTTTTTGAAGATTTCAAATAGCAAAGGGCTTCGATTGTAATTGATTCATTAAACAATTTCACCTATTGGCATCGTTTTATTTAGATCTAACGGCTAATACACCAATTAGGTATATACCCAACTGAATAGAATCTCATGTCCCACTAAATTGGAAGGTAGATCCTACTCAATTAGGTATATACTCAATAGGCGATCCTACATGCACTAATTTGAGGGTCACTAAAATATTTTGTGACTAGTATATATATTGTATATATATTGTATATTTTCATTAAATATTAATTAGTTACTTATAAAATAATTATTTGGCCTCAAATCAAATTCTAAAAATTTATAATTAACCCATGAATTCTTGAAATTCTAAAAGTAGGCGCACTGCAAAAAATAAAAATTGAAAAAGTAGAAACTTAGGTTAGATTGCCCTAAGATTAAAATTTAAAAACTATATTGTGGCAATTGAAAATTGATTGAACTATACGGGTATAATAGTAGTTACTTATTAAAGTTTTAAAAGTCTACAGTTCCTTTTTTTAAAAGAAATTTTATACGTATAACGAGATCGACTGCGTATGATATTTATCCGCAATAAATTTTTTAACTAATAATATGTAGAAAAGGAACTGTCTTTTTGAATTTAGGGATTGTATTAAAGTTTTTATGAAATAATATTTTTTTCTCTAGTGCATAATTTTAAATTGAAAAAATAATCTCTACATCTCTTAAGGTATAGTGTAATTATAAATTAATCCCTTTTATTTTAAAAATTATAAATTAAGACGGGACATAATTTAGAGTTGTATTTCTATTGTTTTACGTAGAATTTAGTTTGAAATGAGATTTATATAATTTTAACAAGTTTAAAATATAAAAATTATACATAAAGTCAATTTCAAACAATATAGATGTAATTTGCTTTTAAAATTTAAATTAGAAAGTTTGATCCTAAAACAACACACCTTCAATCTATTAAAAGAATAATCAAAAAGAAAAAAAAATTGTTTTTCAACCCGTTCAGATTGATTTTTCCAATTTAGAATTTGGAGCAGCTAGTCTTGTTTCTCTTAAACACGCCAAGTTGACTTGGGAATGTTTCTGCGGAAGACTTTTGGAATTACATTTTATTTTTTTCTTTTATTATTATTATTATTATTTTGAGTTGAAATGGTCAGCCTACAGCAAGAAACGCAGAAGTTTCGTCCCTCGAGGGGTCCACTTCAGCATTCGCATTATTAGACACGTTTTACAGAATTTCTTAAATTCAATGTTTTAAAAATCGGATCGAATCGGCTGATTGATGGACTGGTTTTCTATCGATAATTGGTGTGCAATTTGGTCCGAGTTACTGCATAAAATTGGTGCTCAATTAAACCAATGGCAACCAATGAGAACCGCCTAATAATCAATTAACCCTGTATTGGTCAGATCAATGTGAACCGACTAGACTTATCAATGGATAGGGTTTTATCTTATCATAATCCTAATCTTAAAAATACCCGATTAAATATACCTTATATTCTACTCTACCCGATTTAAATATTTACTCACTGAATATGCGTATTGGGTCTACCCTATTTTTAGGGTAGGATATAGACCCTATCCAATCATATTTTTTTTTATTTACCTTTTTTTAATATTGTGTTTTTTTTAGCTCACACACATAGTTTTCATAAACAAACACACACTACACATATTTTTTCAAACACACTCACACACACGCACTGCCCACATATTTTTTCACACACACTACACACACTGCACACACATTTTTTCACTCACACACACACACACAGTGTGTGTGCATTGTGTTTTTTTTTTCACACACACACACACACAGTGTGTGCACAAAAAATAGTGTGTTTTTTTTTTACACACACACACACACAATGTGTGCACAAAAAACACACACTGCACACACACTGTGTATATTTTTTCACACACAGTGTGTGTGTGTGTGAGTGAAAAAATTCACACACTGTATGTGTGTGTGTGCAGTGTGTGTGTATGTGAAACTTTGTGTGTGTGTGAAACTGTGTGTGTATGTGTGTGTGTGTGTGTGAAACTGTGTGCGTGTGCAGTGTGTGTGTGGTGTGAAACTGTGTGTGTGTGCAGTGTGTGTGCGTGTGAAACTGTTTGTGTGTGTGTGTGTGTGAAAACACACAGTGTGAGTGTGTGTGTGTGTGAAAATTGTGTGCAGTGTGTGTATGTTTACACACAATGTGTGCGTTTAGTATGTGTGCGTGTGTGAAAAATATGTATGTGTAGTGTGTGTGAAAAATGTGCGTGCAATATGTGTGTTTGTGTGTGTGTGTGTGTGTGTGAAAAATATGTGTGGTGTGTGTGTGAAAAATATGTGTGGTGTGTGAATACCCATTCGGTAATAATGTGTGTAGTGTGTGAATACCCATTGGGTATCATTAGGTATCATTATCCAATAGGTAGGAACGGGTAAGACCCTACCCTAACACATTCATTTGTCGGAATATGGGTTAGGGTAGAGTATGGGTAAATTTTAAAATTTTAGGGTATGAGTAGGGTACGAGTATAGAATAAATGGGTAAGGGTAGGGTAAAACTCTACCCATTGACAGGCCTAGAACCGACTATTCTTCTTCTTCTTCTTTTTTTTCTTTGTGGTTTTTTATGATTTCCTATATACATGACATATTGCTCACTTATTTATCTATGTATCTATCTATATATGTATGTATAATATTATGTGTATGTATATGTGTGTTCGTGATAGTTGTTTAGTTGCTTAAAACATTGTGACTTTGTGCATATATATATATATATATATATACATGATATATTGATATGTGTGTGGCAATATGCTTGTGTTTGTATATATGTGTGGTATATTTAAAATATATTTATTAAAGATTAGTAATCGGTCAAATAATATATTAATACTTAACTAATTTTGAAATAATATTTTTCCAAGAGTTAAGAAAAAAGAATGACTAAGAATTGGTGAAGTTATATATTTTATTATTTTTTGATATTAATTATTTATTTTTATCTTTGTTATTATTTATAATATTATATTTATAATTTATTTGTATCTTTGTTATTATTTATAATATTATATTTATAAAATATATTTATTATATATTATGATGTTAAACCCAATTGAACAAATCGAGCTAGTATCCAATAAGACTACCGATTCTACGTCCGATTCAATTTTCAGAGCAATGCTTAAGAGGGTGTTTGGCTAAGCTTATAAGTTCCTCAAAACATCTTATAAGATGTTTGGAAGCTTATAAGATGGTGCAAAGTGTTTGGCAAAAATTTAGGAGGTGGAGCTTATAAGTTCCTCAAATAAAATATTTAAGAGCTTATAAGCTCTTTTTCAAAAATTAAGGAGGTAGCAACTTATTTTTTAAGATCTACCAAGCTCCTTTGTTTTTAACCAAATTAATTACAATATTATCATTACTAACATCTTATAAGCTATACCCCTTCTTATTTATCCAAACATTTTAATAACTTATTTTTAAAATAAGATCAAACATTTTATAATCTCTTAAAACATCTTATAAGATGTAGGAGCTTATAAGATGTTTTAAATAAACTTAGCCAAACACCCTCTAAATCATGGCCATATAAGCATTTTTCGCTAATGATGGGTCAATTTCTGATCAAAATTATAATTTTTTTGAAACTTTCTATACCGTATCTGCCACCCCAAATTTCGATTATTCTAAATGTACAAAACGGCTGCCGATGAGGCTTAGCTCAACTGGCAAAGCTGAGGCTCCAAGACTCTAAAGGTCTTGGGTTCGATTCCCACCGATAAATGTATGGACTTTATTCCTACCTTTATGGTAGTTTATTATTCTACTTTAATAGTAGTCTATTGTAATAGTCTGATTGTTTATTTTGAAATACGATGTAATAATTTGATTTGTACTCGAATAGTTATTGATTAATCTGATGATATGTATTAAAAAAAAAAATGTACAGATTGGCCAAATTAGTGTCCTTGCAATTTTCCCCACTTCTACGGCTAAAGCTTCTTTAGATTCCAACGAATTAGAAATAACTTAAAATGGGTAATTGGAAAGAAAAAAAAAATTCTTGGTCATAGCTTTCCTTATAGCTTATAATTACTGATTTTTTTTTAAACATAAATTATAAATATACTTGTTTAATTTAGATAAAAATTTATTTACACGTGACCCTTACAAAAAGTGTACTAAAGTTTTAAAAAGACGAATGAGTAAGAAGAGAGAAGAGGGGTAGAGAGAAATACCCGCTGATTTTTAATTCTTCTTATTTTATCATATTATTGTTGTTTAGAATTTTTAGGTTTTATATATAATTTTTAGTTTCAATAATTATTTCTCTTAGGAAGTTAATTTTTCCCTTTTATAATTTTTATCTTGCTGACTGGCTAGTTTGATTTATGTCTTATCTATTAACAAGTTTTGGTTCTATTTTTTGAATTTGTTTTAGTTAATTTATAATGGCAAAATTCTAATCTTTCGATGAGTTTTATGTCAAATTGTGTGGTCGAATATATTGGTAATTAAATTAGTGGCTTTGTGAATGTAGATCCCAACATTTGTACATGTTTTAGGATGTTCTACATGCGGGTTCGTGTTTCATTGGCTGTTTGAAAATCATTCAAGTATGGTTTAAGTGTACGGAAAATATTGAGTTGGATCAAAGAGCAAAATTGAAAAAAGATAGACTTGAAATATGATACTCTCTTGATTATTAAATATTATCTTTTTACTAACAAGAAATTGAATAATTTGTATTTTTCTTTTATAAAACAATTTGCGAAACCAAATCATTCGTATGATTGCTAAACAGTATGATTCTATGTCCGATTTTCTAAATTGAAATTTTAGTCTTGTTTTTTGTATTCGATTGTCTTGGTCGATAGTGTTAATTATTATTAATAGTATTGGTTTTTATTTAGAGAGAGAGAGAGAGAGAGATGAAGTGGAATTAAAAAAAGACAAGGAAGCGAGAGAACAGAGAAGTGCACGTAAGTTGTTACTTTAGTAAGAATATTTAAGAGAACACGATTAAATAAATCGAAAAAAAAAATTAAAGAATTTTTCACTTGATATAATAATGGAAATAGTATAGATGAATATTAATTGCTACTGGTGGGACCCAAAGAGCTGAAATCTTGCAAGGACTTTTCGTGAATGAGGACCCCACACCAACTAGACTCTGATAAGGACTTGGTGAATTAGGCCTAGGACAGGTGACGGAAAATTTTTATTTTGAACGGATATATGGGTTTCATTTGTGTATTTTATTGTATAAATTTAATCACGTATTATATATATTTTATAAAAAATTTAACATATAATATATGATTAAATTTAACACATACATACGAGAAATTTATAGCATGAAGTTTGTAAAAATGAATAAAAACAGACTTATCAATTAACTACATCATATTATTGTATTTTATCAATGTGAAACATTTGACATAGTTTGAAAAATTAATAAAATTACTCTTATTATTAATTAAGAACTAATAAGATATTTTCTTTTTTTTTATTTTTGGTTTTTCTTATTCAATATAGATTTTCTAAAATTCATTAATTAATTTGTTAATGTGTTTTATAAATTCAAATACTTATATAGGTTCATTATATTTTATTTATAAAGTGTGCACTTATAATTTCTTATTCAAATTTATGTACTATGATTTTTTTGTTATATAAATTATTCAAACTCTTTTTCAAATAATATATTTAAACTTTTAGATGTGTGTATATATATATATATAATTTGAATTTACACATTTATATGTTGTTCTAATTGTTTTGTACATTTTTAGATCTATATCTGTATTCTGTACTAATAACGAAAGGTACATCGCCCCAGCCTGCGTGTAACAGCGATTGGCCGGCCCCCTGTCTACCGCTGCTCATGGACGACAAGTGTAACCCCTCGAGATAGTATTGAAATTACAATTGTATCCATTAGTTACGCTGAATTTACAACAAATGCCACTCATAAGAGACACAAACTTATTTATAAAATAAAAAATTTAAAACAAATATTTATCGTATCGTACTTTTATTAATATTGTTTTTTCAGTTGAACAATTTGCATTTAGATGCAATTAATTAAAAGTACTTTTTTTTTTTGGTCAAAAATGATGTATTTCTCTTGTTAAAAAACTTAGATTCAAAATGGCTCAGTTATTAAATATATAAGTGTTTTATTAATTGTATAGATACAGGAACAACCCCCCACCACCCAAACACACACCACCAAGTTTATAATATATATATATATATATATGTTGAAAATTATAAAATTTGCCTCACAAATTATGAAAATATTTTTAATATTTTATGAAGATTCGAAATTACCTCTCAAATGAAAATTTCTAATTGTCTATATATATTGTCATAGCATAATTTCGACCGGCACATCCGACCGCTTTTCTCCCGATGAGTTCCTTTATACCACCCGATTGATTTCCCTCGAATCCTTTCCGATCGAACTGATGGATATCGAACCCAGATCGTTCCAAATTGCTCGCTCCCGGCTCGAATCCACCTCCTCGGCTCCTCTAGTCGGTACCATTGTCGACCTGGACCACGTCGGGTCCAACAGATCCCTGCTGACATTAAATGTTCCGTCAGACGGGGTATGAGAGAGCCACCTAATTCCATACCTCATTAATGGAACGTCAGCTAGCGCATACGGACCCTACCACTAGGTCTATGGGTCGCCCACGTCGGTTCTGAACGACCTACTTTGCCTGGTGGGCTCACAGAAGCACGGTCTACCTGGACCTAGTATAAATACCCCCACATTTATAATAAGAGATACGCATTAATTATATACAGTACCCTTACTCTGTTCGAATCTCTCCAAAATCGATCCACTGACTTAAGCATCGGAGGGTCTTAGTCGAGACTCATCTCGACTAGCTCATGTTACCATTTTCTTTGTTGTAGGACCAACTTCCCGTTAGAATATCACTGCTCATCCTCCCGATCTAAAGAACCGATTGGGGTCGATCAGCTCTGAATTCGATCCGCATCATATATATATATATATATACACACACGTAAAATTACAACGACCTGAGATTATCATCATATGATCAACAAAATTGTGGATGCTACCCTTATCAAAATCACAAAAATATATTTTCATTATCTTTTTATTTATTCTACACTTCTTATCACTCATATTGGCGGTGGTGACTGGTTAAAGGGGTAGAAAAAGAAAAGGAATTGGGGGCTGGTCTATCAACAAAATCAAAATAAAAAAAACAACAAAAAAAAAAGGAATAATATCCATGGGTAGAAAAGTAATTTGAATGACCAATAGGTTTCACAAGGTTGTGGTGCTGCTAAGTTGAATGTGACTTGCTAGGTACATTTTGTCAAAAACGTGAAAATTGAATGTGACTTGCCACTTGCTAGGTGCATTTTGTCAGAGACGTGAGCCAACTGCCAACATATTTCCGACTTTTAATTAATTATCTTGTCGGATCTGATCGTTAGTCACATGTGGGGGCCCCCGGTGTATTGTACTGGGTGTCTAAAATAGTGACATGTGTCACTTTTCATTTTTTTAAGAATTAATTACAAGTTGCACCCCTCAACTTATACCTATGTAACACTTACACCCCTCAACTTCATAACGTAACAATTCAGCCCCTCCGTTTTCAAAATCGTCAGATTTTGCTGACGTGGACGTTGACTAAAGTGAAAGTTACTATTGTGAATGACTGTTGAAATATTTGGATATTTTTGCCCCTAGTTCTTGCTTATTTTTTGTCCCTTTGTATATGAATATGTTGAAATGTATTTATGCAATCTTTTATTTATACAATATAAATATATTTACATTAAATAATATGAGTATGTTAAATTATACATATATGTATAAATATGTACGTATTATATTTTAAATATAAAGTGCTATTTGTATTTTAAAATATAAATTTATTAAATTATACATGCATGTATAAAATAATAAAAAACTCTCAAATACGCATATATGCATATTAATTATATGTATAAAAGGTCTACAATAATATGTAATCAATAAACAAATGTATTTACACAATTTATTATCTATAAAATTTAAATACATTTATATTAAAAAATATATAATTATATTAAATCATAAAAGCTCTCATATATTTACAAATATGTACATATATATACAAATACCTACAATATATTTAAATTTTAAATATATAAATTTATTTAAATTTCAAAATATGAATTTATTAAATTATACATGCATATATACACAATTTATTATTTATAAAATTTAAATATATTTATATTAAAAAAATATAATTATATTAAATTATAATAAACTCTCATATTTTTATAAATATATACATATATATATATATATATATAGATACCTACAATATATTTATATTTTAGAGACTTAAAAAATTGAAAGGCTAAATTGATTAAAATGAATGAAGGGTAAATTTGGTATTTAATAAATAACCTTGGCTTTAAGTGTGACACGTCACACTTAACGGTCAAATTCTAACGCCGTTAATAAAGTAAGTTTGACTGTTAAGTGGAGGGGCTGAATTGTTACGTTATGAAGTTGAGGGGTGTAAGTGTTACATAGGTATAAGTTGAGGGGTGCAACTTGTAATTAACCCTTTTTTTAAAATACATTTATCTAATAAATATATTTAAAAATAAATAAACAGTGACACATGTCATTATTTCAGACATTCGATGCAATGCACCGGGTGTAGCATCAAGCAAACCCACATATGTGGGTGGCTTTGATCATCTTTACTTTTAATTATTAGATGTATGATATTTATATTAAATTATTAATTTTTATATGATCTATAATATATTGTGCAGGTGAATTAGAAGGATTTGCCTGCTACAGATGTTGCTAAAGAGTTTTTTTAAATATAAGAATTATTATAGCAGATTATGCATGTGTCTATTAAATTATAGGGAATTAAATTTTTATTTTTAACCTAAAAAAGGTGAAAATTTAACATTATTGGATCAATTAGATCATTATTACTTATTTTTAAAATTTATTGAAAAAGCACAATGTTATTTTTTTTTATTTAAAAAACTATCACAATACTCGTTTTAATTTTTTATTTTTTAATGCCATAGTACTATTATTTGTTTTATTTTTTTAATTATAAATATCATGATATTCATTATAACTTTTTATTTTTAAAATTTAAGCATATGTGCATTAACAATGATAACTAATTGAAAAACATGATACAAAACTTAAAATACTAAATTATTACCAAAATAAATAGTATTTATTATTCAAAAATCCGAACATAAGTTAGTAGTAGATAAGAGATTGTGTTTAGTTTAAATTTTTATAACATTCATCATTCATTATTTTAAATATATATATAGAATATGAATACCTGTATTTTTTTAAAAAAAATATATAAAACATGGATATCATTATTAAGTGAATTATTCATATCATGAGTAAATTTTCTCCAAAATGATTGATATGTAATGATATTGAATAATGTATTTTTAAAAGTGATTTGTATATATAAAATACATAGAATATAGTACAACAAGCACTAATTGATAAAAATAAATGTGTTTTGATTATTAATATAACAAATTCCATAACAACCCCTTGTATTATCAAAAAATAACAAAAAATTCCCTATGATCAAAAAATAACCTAAAAATCCTCTATATTACGAAAAACTCAACACATTTGTTCTCTCCATCAGTGTAGATTTAACACTGGTAATTATTATTGAAGTACCCATTATACTACTTTATTAATAAGTGTAAGATATATATAGATATAGATATATATTCATATCCCTCTATCTCTCTCTCTCTCTCCTTCCCCACGCGTCTCTTCCTCTCCCTCTTTCTCAAAATAAGATCCACATCTCTTCAAATCTCAATTCCCTCTCTCCCTCGTTCGGATTGGCAAGAGTCTTCTCAAATCCGCTACACAACAGTGGGTTTCAAGGTAGAGATCTTGGGTGGCGACAACTTTTGGGGCTACAACGGTAGATTTGTGTGATGATATAGTTTGTTTGATCTTAATGTTTGTCTTAATGAATTCATATAATATTTTTTATACTAGTGAGTCCATATTTTTAATGATAATTTGGAGAAGATATATATACCCATATGATTGAATGTCGAATATAACAACAACAACAATAATAATAATAATTTTTTATTATAACTAAATTCATTCATTAGAACATTTAAAAGATAATAATAAAATTTTGAAGTTAAATATTTAAATTGTAATAATTTTTATATAAAATGTGATGCAACTTTTATTTTATTGAAGTTAAACATTTAAATTATAGTAGAAATTATTCATCATATGAAGTCTTAGTGATTAAGGGATTTTCTTTGTAAGGTTAATAATTAAGGGAATGATTCCAGAGAGAGAGATATTAGGAAACATGAATTGACAATTTTGACCCGTGTTAGCGAGTTACTCAAAAATAAAAAAAAACCTTCTACCTGTTGAGATTTTTTAGAATTGTGCATGTAGCATTTTTTAGAAGGTAATTAAAATTAATCACCTACGAGTGTGATTAATCACATAACTCCCCAATTGTCTTTGTTAGATTCGTCACTTAACAATATCTGTCATTTTAAGTATGTTTGGTTGAGGAAAGAAAATAGAGAAAAGTAAAGAAAATTGTTGGATTTTAACCTTTTATTTTTTGCATAGGAATTTTAACTTTTTACATGATTGTTTGAATGAATGACGGAAAAATAAAAAGAAAAAAAAATAAAAAATGGTTATACCTTTTTCCCTTCATTTTTGGTAAATTGGTGGGTTCCATGCAATTTTTTTTCCTTATATTTTTTAACCTACATCCAAACAAAGAAAAATATTTTATTTCCTCCTAATAATTTCCTTTCTCTCATTTTTCATCCAACTAAACAGTGCGTTTGGCAAATGAAATAAAATAAAGAGGAAGAAAAAGGGAAGGAAAAAAATGGATTGATTTTAATTTTTCACATAGTTGTTTGGATGAGAAAAAAATGAATGTAAATAAAATGAAAAAATGGTTGTAATATTTTCCTTTCATTTTCCGTCTAATTTTGGGATGCAAGAGAAATTGGTGGATCTCACTCATTTTTTTTTTCTTTTCTTACACTTTTTCACCCCACAACCAAATGACAGTAAATGATTTCGTTCATCTCATTTTTCTTCATTTCCTTCTTCTTCCTCCCTACCAAAAAAAAAACATTAAGATTTTTACTCATAGAGTAAGGAGAATTTAGAAGCGTATAGTAATTGACAATTTTACACATATTAAAAACTTATTGAAATTTCACAACAGTACAAACAAATGCATTAAAAAAAATGGTTTAAATGGGCTATATAAATGTTATTTATATAAGGATAAATTTGAAAAAGAAAATTCATGAGTTATTGCCTTGTTTTTTTTTTTTGTAGGATAACAGATATTTTAAAATATAATTAAATGTCAAAATAATAGATATTGTGAAACTGAACAATAATAAACTGCATTTGTTAAAGCATCAAAGTCAATATCAGTTTTTCTTTCTTTTTTGTTTTGTTTTGTTTTGTTTTGTTTGGTTTTTTGTTTTTTGTTTTTGGATTGAATATGACTTCACATAAATATTCTACCTTATATTTATCGTGTGATTTAAAAGTTTCCAGCTCAATTCCTCATCACGATGGCCTATTTAAAATTCTTTATCCTGCCCAAGTTTTTCGCCTAGTCTTTTACCATAATTTTCCCAAATTCATCGTTATTCTAAATCTAAAAAAGTACATTATTATTATTATTATTATTATTTCATTTCTATTTTGATCTCATAGGGTTCTATCAAATTATTAACTCATAGCTTTAACTCACTTGCTCATATAGGAAAGAAGGTAGACCATCTATTCTATTTTCCTTCGTGAAATAGCGATGATTAATTAGCTTCAAAAAAACTAGTAGCTACATTAACAAAATAATAAAAAAAACTAATAATAATAATAATAATAATAATAACAACTGCAGGGTGCCAGTAGAGAGGGCCCGGGCCCTAACACTCAGTTCGAATCCCCATAATTGAGCTACAATTTCAGTAATGATTTTTTGTGCTAGTTAGAACTGACACTGAAGATTTTATAAATTTAACTCAAAAAAAAAAAAAAAGCTTTATAAAACTCGTCTTGTTTCTGTTAAACACGCCAAAGTTGACTTGGAAATATTTCTATGGAAGATTTTTGGAAATTACAGTTTTTATATTTCTTTCTTTTTCATTTTTTTCTTCTAGTTATTATTATTTTCATTTTTCTGAGTTGAAATGGTCAGCCTAATTAAAGCTAGAAACACAGAATAAAATAGTCCTTGGGAGTTCATATGAAAGTGCGGTTCATAGATATCGGCTTGTGTTATATACTTATATTTAAGTCTTTCTTTTTGTCGTCTTCTCCCTTTTAGGTCAGCAGTTGCGGCACTTGGAACACTGTGTTGAGCTTTGAGGGATTTCAATCAGGTAAATTTATCTTTTTTTTTTTCTCCAATTTTTGTGACGATGTGAGTTTGCGTGATAGTTTAAAAATCTTTGTGGGAACATTTGTGTTATATTTAAGTCTTACTAATACCTAATTTTTGCACAATTAATTTAATAGTTTAAAAATCTTGACCTACTCACCAATAGTTACTTAAGTCAACTAGGCATGAAAAATGAATAAGTTGCTTAAAATTATTGCCACTTAGACATTGATAAGTCCAAAGGTCAAATAATGTTACGCTTTATAAGACTGATAAACATTTATTATTATTATATGTGTCAAAGTTGCGTCTTCTTTCATGATATAATTTTCTCTGCTGGATTTTCACCTAATCTTGTAATTATGCCTCGGGCCGTTTGATAAATACATGTTTGTTTGTTAATACATGTATTTGACGTATGTAGTCTATCATCTGAGATTTTAGTCCCAATTATTGGTTCAATCATATAATGAATGAACTATATTCATCATCAGATGTGGCAATTGTGTGGATCGAGTTCAGTTTCGATTGAATTATAGTGGGTTGGATTTAAGATGGATTGTGTTATAAATGGGTTGGAGGTGGGTCGAAATGGGTTTGATATAGTTTTTAAGCGAATCAATGCATGATTATTGTATTGCCAACAAGCTAACCAAAAAATTTGAGCTCTACTTAAAAAAAATAAAAAGGAAGAAGAAACTATGAATTTCTTGTTAGTAATGACTAATGAGTTTTAGTTATCCTTTAGTCCCTATTTAAGCTAATCATGAACATGTGTATCTTGTATTATTATTGATAGATCAAAATGTTATAGAAATATCAAATAGTTTAAATAGATAATAAAAATTGCATTAGAATTTGCATTTGTCATTCATGCTTAATCATCATAACTGATCAAAAATGCTAAGTTATAACTAACAATCACATGCGGCATGTATATGAGTGTGATATGTCATTATTCATTAAAAATTATCGCGTTATTAATGGTTTTACTAATTAATCCACTACAAAAATAAGTAGTGATGTTTCAATGGTAACAATTACTTGGTGACAAAATAATTACTCATAATGAAAATTGTTACTATATATATATAGTGACAAAATAATTACTTGGTAAAAATGCTAATAGTGACAAAATTGTATCTAAATTGTCACCATTAATAATTAGATATATTTATGTGTTAACAATTACTTGGTGACAATGGAAATCTTATCACAAGATTATAATGACATTTTCTTTCTTTTTTGTCATCGAGTTGTTAATATAGAGGTGTCTTTAATTGTTCATGATGACCACTAAAACATTAATTATTGTCACTATTACATCATATTAAGAGGAATAAAACTTTTTCTCACTAAATAAATTTAATTAATTACAAATTAGAAAATGCCATCACTTACACTTCAAGAAAATGAGTAAATTAGTAATAATATAACAAGTGATAATAAAAAAATTGTCATTAATGATATATATTTATTGACAACAATATTATGTTGTCACAAAATATAATTTGTACAACATCAATGATAACAACATAGTATAAAAATGTGACATGTTATAAAATTGATAATTAGTGACACATTGATCTATGGTGGCAATTTAATTACAATGGAATCTTATTACAAAATTCTAATGATAATTTTTCTGGTCACTAAGTTGTCATTATAAGCGTGTCATTAATTATTCATAATTGTCAATAAAATATTGATTCTTGTCACTATTGAGTGAATATTGTGACAAGATAAAAGTTGTTGCCAGTAAAAAAATAAACTTAATTAGTAGCAAAATATAAGATGTTATCATTTAATACAATTATTTGTGACAATTTTTATATTACAACTAATATTACTTTTTCTTCTTATAGGGTTAATTAGCACAATTATTGATGATAACTTTTATCTTGTGCGCAATGAGTGTAATTATCAACCTATTTGCAGGATGTGGGATTTGTCCGCGTTCGCATCTATGTTAGCTGTGCCTTTAAAGGCGATATGGACATCCTTAAAGGCGATATGGAAATGGTTCAGGAGCAAGAAACGAGAGGTGAAGGAATTGAATGAGAGATTACTTGCACTCATAACAGCTTTGATCACCATCAAGTCAAGGAAGCAAAAAATCGATCGAACTTTGAAAGAGGGCTCAAAGGAGAAGACTCCAGAGTACAGAATATACGAGACAATCATTGCAATTCGCAACACCAAGTTCTTCGAGTTGACGACCGAGTTGAAGAAAATCTACTACATTAATTTCCCCATCCCGCCTAAGGATAAGGAGCTGGACGAGGACACGGCGAACGACATGATCAAACAACTCCAAGAGAAAAGGCCAAAGATCGAGACCTGCTGTAAGTTCTTCAAGCTTGCGAAAGTCAGCAGAAAAATTAAAGAGCTTCATGAGTTCGCCTCTGATATCCTTGTTCAGCTGAAGAATCTTGATAATCTCATGGTTGAAAAGCAAAGCAACTATTGATTTCATGTGTTATATTCAGATCCCCAGTGCCCAAGTCACAATATATATATATGGTATGGATTGAGGAAGAAGGGGTGATAGCTTGATGATGAAGAAATGACTGAATCGTTGAATATTGTATGGGTGAGGTTACTCCGAGTGAATCATTCTATTATTAGAGTTCTCGTACTTATACTTTCCCATGTAGGGTTGCCAGTTGTTACCATCTAAATCGGGTTTTCCGTTCTAAAATGGCGTTAAATCTTCTCCTACACTCATCAATATATGTCACGTGTATTGATAGACGGTTGTATCTTTATTATGAACTTTGAAAAGTGTTTTAGATGGACCCGTGAACCTCTTATTTTTATACCCACTGATGCTTAATGTTTTGGGATTGACTGATCATAAAAATATGCAAATGTACAGAATTATATAAATAACCCACGTCATTCATCCCCCAATTTCATTAAATAGAGGTGGCCACCAATATTAAATGAACTTATATGTAAGAAGATATTCATGGTTTTGTAAAACCAATTTAAGCCTAGTTATTTAATATTTCAATTTTAATTCCTTATCTCCAAATCGATCGAGCAGGATTGTAGTTTACATTACTAAATTCAAATGTATAAATTTACCTTGCATGCTTGAGGCTCACAAAACCTATATCCCAATTAACCTTTTAATTTCTCCATTTGATGGTTAATTTGGAAATTTGGCTTCCGACCTCCTACTTCATGCCAGATCTTGTATTCGTTTTTTGCTAAGAGGACCATCTTTGTCTTTTAAAGCCCATCTATACGGGTCAATAGAGCCTTGTATTTCAATTTGTCACCGTCTCACATTTGATGGATCAAAGTACAAAATAGTCTTTACTCGGCCGTCGTTCGTCTCCCCCATTATCTTATGGCCCCATCACTAACCTTGATATTTCGGCTACATTAATCGAATTAATGTTTATTTCAAATTGCATCTCCCCAAAGGTTTAAATTGGACCTTTCATAGCCCTTTTCTTGATCATCCCTTTTTATTTCTAATTCGAACTAAATTTTGGACGATCAAACAATTTGCAGAAGGGAATGGTTAAGCGTAGGAGAGTTCTTGAAGTCCTGTTTTGCGAGGAAGGACCTATCGATGAGGGGGGATCTAACTTGAAAAAAAGTATTAAAATCCCACTAAATTAAGTAAGTATGTGCTTTAGAAAAAATAAATTGCAATATAACATAAATTAAAGCATAAAAAATAGTAGGGGAAATTCTGCATGTAAGCGAGCAATTTGTGCTCAAAGTGTGCTCAATTGTAGAGCTTAAGGGAGTGAAGTAAGTGCAGATCGTAGAGAGCTTAGAGAGTTCAAGTTAGAATGTGTTTACCAAATGGAGAGTGGTAGTCTTTTTATAGGGAAGGCTTGGAACCGTCTATTGGAGGATTCCTCAGGGTTACTTTCTCCAAATCAGGGGGAAGGCCGATCTTTAGGAAGTCGGTTGAGAGTTGGTTCCTCAAATCTCCGAGGTAGTTAGAATTTGGGAATAACCATGAGACTATTTTGTAGGCTTTGGTTGTTAGGATTTTGGGATAACCATGATCCTATTTTGTAGGTTTTGGTTGTTATGAGGATGAGGGCTCATTATCCATATGGACTTATGGTGGATAGGATTTAGACTTGGTCAACCTTTTGGATAAGGAAGATTGGGGTGAACTTTCTTCGAATTAAGCCTTCTATGGTCGGGCCGGGATACATGGGAATCTTGGGCTCACAAGGGTTTGAGCCCATCTTTGAGATATTTGGCCTTGGGCTTTTTCTTTTATACTGTTCCGTATTACCCAAGCCCGATGGACTGATTTTTAGAGGGCTATCACCACTCCCTCGACTTTCATAGTAGAGTTGGAAGTCTACTGTGACAGTAGAGGAATCCTACTCTCAGGGCTGGTTTGCATTAAGGGAATCCTATTTTCTTCAAAAATCTTCTACTTAGTTGTTCGACCGAGGGACATCCACTACTTTTGCCTAAAGTATGGGTTGAGTGGAAACCTTGGATAAGGTCTTCCTTCGTCAAAGGGAAACCTAGTAAGCATTCCCAAGTGAGGCCTTCCTATGTTAGTCCTGGAAGGAATCCCAAAATGAGAGGTGTGGCATTGGTTTTAGAAGGTCCATGGCTGGAGGACTCCCGTGGTTAGTTAAGCGAGTCATGTGGTTGACACTATCCCACGCCCCTTCATCTTCTGGCGACAATAACCCGTAACTGTTGGATCGTGGGTTGATCAACGGTTAGGGTGAAGTCATGGGTTTCTCCCAAGGAAAGCCCTTAAATACTGGATTTCCTTTTTTCAAAGAAAGAAAATACCACGCCTAAGAGAGAGAGAGTATCCTAAGCTTTGCAATGATTCTACCCTATTTTTTGAACACTTTGATGTTCCTTTTCTGACACCTTTTCCAATTGTCCCTCGCCGGCGGCGAGATTAAGCTCATTTTTTTTGAGATTGGGTCAGTTCTCCAATTTCTTTCTGATTTTTTCTGTTTTGTTGTTCGAGGCTCATCGCCTCTTCTATATTTCTGGTGCTTTGCTGAAGAGCTTGTTGTTGTGCATTTTTTTTCTTGTTTTGTTGCTTACTTGTTGGAGGAATCATGTTGTCTGACCATGATTCTGTTCCTAGGAGGACGGTTCGGCTCAACCATTTGGGAAATATCAACTTCTTCATTTTACAGACCTAAAATATAACCTAAAAGATCTAATCTACATGACTTTGTGTTAATTTGTTGATTTTATATTTTATTTTTTGGCATACTTTGAAAATATAGAAAATAATGTCCGTATCTATCTCGACAAATTAAATTGTACACATGATCATATAGCAGGAAACGGCGAGTAATTTTGAAAAAATATAAAATTTTTTACGACAATTAAAAAAATGCAGGATTTAGCATGTTAATTAGATATATCATAGAGGAAATTGTATTTTACCGGTTTAGTAAATGATGGGTGTTTTTCCACTAGGGAAACATCCCAAACTTAAGACAAGTGTCGTTCAATCTCTTTCTCTCTCTCTCTTTTTGGTGACACGTTCTTGTTTTTTGTTTTTGACTTTCCTTAATTCTCTGTCCTGTTTTATCTTCTACTTTTTACATTTTGTATAGTTGTTTTTCTTAATTTATTTTATTTTAATCTTTTTTGATTTTTTGATTAATCATTAATGAGTATGATAACATGTGGTAAATATACGTCACAGTTTTCGAATAAGCCTTTATAATGAGCTTTGAATAGGGTGAAATCAAAGCCAATAATTATTTCCATTTTACGTAGATTTTTGGTTAAAATTCTCACCAACAATATCGAAAGTACCTAAAAATGACATATTCACATGCGTCACATTCCCCTACGCAAATTTGTTGACGTTGTGCAAGTGACATATGGATGTCGTACACCATATGAATCATTACACAAATGCGAATAGAACAAAATACGAACACAATATAACACAAGCACGGTGACACATAATTTTTGAACATTGTGCAAGTGACATATAGATATCGTATGACATCAACAACTTATATATGTTGCACAAGTACGAATACAACAACACTAACACAATATAACACGAGCACAGTGGCACAAAATTTTTAAAAATTTTATGACATGTCTTCAACACGGAACTATTTTTACAAATACTTTTTTTTTTTATATTATTTTGGTGTCAATTGCCAATTTTAGTAGAGTGCATGTTGCCAATTTTAAACAACAAAGGGTTTCTTTTGAAACCTTACAATTACACAAAGTATTTCTTACCAAATCATTTCCAAAAAAAAATAAAAATTAAGAGTAAAATGACATTTTTACAAGTGGAAAACAAATAAAATTTTGCAATTCTAACGTGTGAAACACCTTTCCCAATTATGGGGTTTAGGGTCTTAGTTTATGTCTTCACAAGGTTTATTATACTAATTAAAATTTCACAAAGTGATTTATTATTTTTTTGGCTTATTAGATATAGCACAGGACGTCTCGCGCAACTTCTCCTTAGGAAAAGTGATCAATCATTTAATACATACATAATACGACACTGGGGTTGTATGCCCTAATGGTGGGGTTATGAATCTTGCACCATAGAGGTCTTGTGTTTGAATTTTCTTTACCTCTTTCTTCCCCCTTTAGTGAGTGTGTGTCTGTTTGTGTGCGTGACATTTCGATTGATATTTATAAGGTCTTTTAGACAAATCTTATCTGAAAAACAAGTAAATGATACATTTCTTATATATCATTTGTTGATCTCAACCAAACTTAATTTGGGTAAAAAATATCAACAAACCACATGGGGCGATTTGCATACATAAAACGGAAGTGACAATCGCGTCCTTTGGAGTCTCAATGAAACTACGGTTAATACACATTGACTTGGGTTATATTATAGTCTTCGTTTTATTGTCGTCTCTGTTAATTTGCGTATGGTTTAGAAAAAACTTCATTTTTGCTTGTTTTGCCTTTTTATGTCTTTTTTTTTTAAATTTGATAGTTTCATAATTTTTACTTCACTTTTATTTTTTCTTTATTCTTCATCAGTTTGATATAATTACATGGTGAGTGTATTATATTCGTTTTGCAATGGAGAGATCCAAGAATTTCTTTCTCTTTAATTTTCTTAGTTCTTTTATTTTTTATATTTTAATTTTAAGAAAAAAAGAATTGGCTGGGAACTTGGCGTCGACTGACAGATACGGACACAGATACAAATTCGGGGATACGGACACAACACAGACATAGTGACACGGAAAATCTTAAAATTTTACACTACAGAAAAAAAGCCGGATTCTGGCGGAATTATTCCGGGGGAATTTTCCCCCGGATTTTCCTCCGGTTTTTATTTAAAAAAATTTAAAAAAAAACCGGGGGAATTTTCCCCCGATTTTTTTTTGAATTTTTTATATTAAAAATCGGGGGAAAATTCCCCCGGTTTTTTTTTTAATTTTTTTAAATAAAATCCAGGGGAAAATTCCCCTGATTTTTTTTTTGAATTTTTTAAATTAAAAATCGGGGAAAAAATCCGGGGGAAAATTCCCCCGATTTGTTTTTTAATTTTTTTAAATAAAAACCGGGGGAAAATTCCCCCGGTTGTTTTTTTGAATTTTTTAAATTAAAATCGGGGGAAAATTCCCCCGGTTTTTTTTTTTTTGAATTTTTTAAATAAAAACTGGGGGAAAATCCGGGGGAAAATTTCCCCCGATTTTTTTTTAATTTTTTTTATTTAAAAACGTAATTTACTAAATATTTAGGCAAAAAGATACACAAGCTTTAAAGTAGCTCAATGGCAAGATATTAAACTTGTATTCAAGAGGTCCTAGGTTCAAATCCAACTAACTACACAATTTTTTTTTTAAAAAACACTCTTTGGGGAAAACATATATAATTTTAATATAAATGATGTTAATATTAATTATACTATTTGTTTCCTTAAAAATTGTGATTGTTCATTCAATATTTTTTTCTTTTAACAAATTAAAATTTTTATATACATATGTTTATATAGTATATGTTCATATAGTATATAGAATATCTATATATATATTTATATAATATCAATACTATCTTTTAACTATTATTATTTATACTATCTATTAGTTATGCATAATATATTTATAGGTATACATATGTTTATATTGTTTATATATGTTTATATAGTATATATAATATATGTTTGTATAGTATCAATACTATCTTTTAACTATTATTATTTATACTATCTATTAGTTATGCATAATATATTTATAGGTATACATATGTTTATATTATTTATATATGTTTAAATAGTATATATAATAAATGTTTGTATAGTATCAATTCTATCTTTTAACTATTATTATTTATACTATCTTTTAATTATGTATAATATATTTATAGTTTTACTAGATTTTAATTATATATAATATATTTATAGGTATACATATGTTTATATAGTATCAATACTATATTTTATCAATGTTATCTTTTAACTATTAATTGTTTATAATATATTTATAGGTATACATATACTTATATGGTACACATATATGTTTATATAGTATATGTAATATATATTTTTATATAGTATCAATGTTATTTTTTAACTATTAATTATTTATAATATATTTATATATACGTATACATATGTTTATATGGTACACATATATGTTTCTATAGTATATATAATACATTTGTTTATATATTATCAATGCTATCTTATAACTATTATTATTTATACTATCTTTTAATTATAATTAAAATAAGAATAATAAAACAAATATATAATATGTATAATACAAAACAAAACTTATCACAACTTCAAGGGATAGCCTGGTGGTGAAGTGCTTGACATTCAACCCCAAGGTCACGAGTTCAAATCCCTGCAATTGCAAATATTTGAATATTTTGGAATACTATTCCAGCGACAGGTCCGGAGCGACGGCGGCGGTTCCGGGGGGCGGCGGCTGCGGGTCCTGGCCGGGGGAGGCGTCGCGGCGGCAGTCCGGGCCGGAGGAGGGCGGTGCGCAGCGGTCCGGCGGAAAATCGGGGGAATATTCCCCCGGACAGAATCCGGCGGAATATTCCGCCGGAATTTCCCCCGGGGGAAAAATCCGGCGGAATTTCGGATTCCGGGGGTGTTTTTTCTGGCGGAACGATTTCTGCCGGAATTCCCCCGAAATTCCGCAGAAAATTCAAAATTCCGGTGGAAAATCCGCCGGAATTCCGCCTGAATTTTCCGCCGGAAAATGCCGTTTTTCTTGTAGTGTTAGGACACGACACGGCTCTGACACGGTTATTAAAATATTATGTTATATTATATTATATGTTTATAATTTATTAAATCAGAGTGCATCATGGAGAAATAGAAATATCCATCATTAAAATAGAATGTCATGAAATTTTCCGACAATACTTTTTGATTGGAGATTTGTAAAAAAGAAGAGATAGATGAAAAAGACAATGTGAAACAAAGCCCAATAGATAAATAGTTTGAATCTAATTAATTAGTTTAAGATCAATATAATCCTTTTTTTATTTTTAAATTTTCCACAATCTTTTTCAAAATTTGAAAAAAAAAAACCCTATTATAAGCTTTGTAAAATATCAAAAAAAGTGTAGCCGTGTCCAAAACTTGTCGGGCTCGCCCTCAGCTATGTCTGACACTGTGTCAGATTTTTTCTTTTTTCTTGCTATTTTTCGGACACACGATTTCCTTGTCGGAGTCGTATCAGTGTCCGACACTGCACGATGTAATTTTTTGAAGTGTCCGTGCATTATAGACAAGAAGATATTAAAATTTCCAAAAGAATAAATTTTTATATCTAAAAGTTTCCTAAAATAATTTTCAATCTTTTTATTTCAAAAAGTCTAAATAGGGATTCTCTTTAACAAAATCACCCTTAATATTTTAATTGAAAAGCTTATTGATTGTGAAAGCTTTTAAAGAAAAGCTCTTTAAATTGATTTATCAATTACTATTTTAATAAATCAATCTTTAAGAAAAAAAATCTTTGAATTTTAAGATATATATATATTATAGTTGATATTTTTTATTTATTAAAATTGATTGAACAAAATAAATAATTATTAAAATCATCATAAATTAATTTTGATCAAAAGATTTTTCTACACATGAAATGCTACTTTATTTATACTAGTGGGTGTGGCACACTTTATGCGTGTACAAAATCAAAATGAAATATAGTTTAATTGTGTGTTTAATAATTTATAATTTTATACATTACGAAAAAAATTATTGAAAATAAATGAAAAACAACAAATTGAGTAAAAATTAAATTGAGTTTTATTATTAAAAAAGCATAAATAAAAGATAAAATAAATTAAATACTAAAGATAAATGTAGGAAAAAGATGGAGAGAAGAAAAGAAAAAGAATTGATATATGATGTTGAAAAGAGGAGAGAGAAAATTAAGAGAAAACAGGCTAGAGGAAAGCAAAAAAAATGCCAAACTAAAGGCACCAACCAATTATTATTAGGGGGTGATGGTGCTTTTAACCCGAGAGTGGTGCCACATATGAATTAGTATAGGTAGTATAAAATTAATTTACAATTAAGTATAAAAAAATAGTATAAGAAACTCCATGATAATAGAATAATTGTCATTTTGCTCCTCCCTCAAATTAGACATTTAATGTTTATTTAACCCCTCAACACTTGAAAGGCGAAAAAAAAAAGCCAAAAAAAAACCCAGAAACATAGTTGCATGCTTTGCTCCCTCAAGCTATGCAAAGTGAAACTATATGTATTAATTAGCTAATGTATTTTTAATGCTAAAAACCGACTTTAAATTCTCTATTTTGTAGTCTTTATTGATATGCATAGTTAATCTTTCTAATATCAGTGTGCCAATGGTTTCTTGGCTCGATAGTAAAGAGGAGACCCTCTGACGATAAAGGTCGGGGTTCGATTCCCATATTTGTGGGTTCTTATTCTATTGGATAGTAGTCTAATTTACCCTATATCTTTAAAATTGATGTGGGAACATCTGTCCTGCCACGTGTCGCTCGCCAAGCCTCGATTCGAGGAGAGACCTCCAACCTCGAACATAGGCCCCAAGCACTCGCTATTACAACACCCTCCCCGGGGTTACACTAGAAGATCCCTCTTCGGCAAAGACCGCCCAATCCTTTCTCAGATTGTATCCAGATCATCTCCTCGGGGTGGTCCCCTTCTCATCCTTGGAGTGGTCTCCCAGGGCAACGGTCTCTGACAAACCATTGCGCCCGAAGGTTCCACTACCATGTGTCAGTGGAATATTCTACGTACAAAATGCCGGAAAAGAGACACCTTAGCCCTAATTCTATCCTCTCTAAACCGACTACTATAAATAGAGGGTCGCCACTGTTCACACGTTACATATATTCACTACAAAAAAATTGATTTATTGTGATGAAAATATTTATCACAAAAAATCCAAATTTCATCACAAAAACATTTTTGTGACGAAAAAAACTCGTCATAGTTTCCTCACAAAATGGCCCTCGCATAAGGTTATTGTGAGGAATTTTTTGTTTTGTCACAAAAAATATATGTGACGAATTGCTTTTTCCTCACAAAAAAAATGTATTTTAACGGAGGTATTATATTTTTTACTCCAGACGGGATTCGAACCCTCAACCTCCACTCACCGTGTGCAACAGTGCCACGCAAGACTGCTCTCTAGCGGCTCCAAGGGTAGTCGAACCCTTGACCTTGGATATAGTTGATGAAGTGCAACCATTATGCCAATTGCAATTTTCTTGATGGTTGGTAATTTTATTGTTCTTATTTATTTGTTACCTTAATTTATTAATTTTAATTTTATTTATTAATTAATTATGCATTGATTAAATAAATTCAAACAATTATAAGTTATGTTTTTTAAAACACGTACTGTACCATATAGCACCTGTTCCTATGAATAATTAAAAAATACTTTTATTTTTCATACAAATTTTGAACTCAACGAATAATATATATACTTTTAATATAACATGTATAATACTTGATGAAGTAATACTTCATTTTATGAAAATTTATTATATTCATTTTTAAATTTATAATATATAAACAATACTTATTGGTGTAATATATCAAAATTTATTATAATTATTAATTGAATATTATATAAAAGACAATGTTGTAATACTTCATAAAAATATTAATTATTATATAAATAATTATATATAATTTATATGATGATTATAAATTAAATAATTTAATTATTAGTTTTTAAATAATCTTTTTTTATATAAATTACATAAGACATAATATATGTGATAAGCCGTATTTTTACTCTAGAATATTTTAATAAATCATATAATAGCTGTTTGCATATTATTGAGCCAATTTTTTACCTAAACTTTTGAAAATATTTATAATAGGTACACGTACATGTTGATCGTCAAATATTAGTTGACCGGTATTTAACTAACTAAGATTATAGGTGATAGATGATCATTATAATGAGCACTATATATATACATATATATATATATTAAATTATGAGAACAAATTTTATTAACTTTTTTTATTTTTTAAATTTATTTATTTTACTAATTTCTAATTTTTTTAATCACTGTAAAAATACCTGGCAATGTCAAACTTACAAACAAAATTATATTTGGGGTTTCTTTTGATTCATCTAAATATTTTGGGATATCATGCAAAATATTCATTTGATATTTTTTTAAATAGTCTTTTATAATATTTCTCCATTTAATTGCTTTAGGAAATTAGGAAAAATATTAATTAGATATTTTTTGAGGTTTTTTTTTTATTTTTATAACCTCATGTTGTTAACTTGTTGTGAGGAAAAAAAAAAAATTCTTTTTCGTGATGATATTCTATTTCCTCACATTGGTCATAGTTATAGTGAGGAAACTTCAATTTGTTTTAAAAACACAATTTAATTTGACGAAATTATGATTCGTCACATTATGGTATGTTTATGTGACAAAATCAAATTCTCCTCACAAGTTTTTTGTCACAAAAATACATTTTTTTGTAGTGATTCTTTAATTTCACACTCGCTTTGCTCATTACGCATTCCCTTCCTCTGATCGATCTTCAATTGACTTGAAAGGCTCTTCGTTAGGAACACTCCCAACTAGGCTCACGTATGTTCCATCCTTACAAATCTAGGGACAGACCAACAACTCCCGCTCTGTCATCGGATTGAATGCTTCTACTCAAATCTAAGAGACTGCACCATAAAAAACCAATGTATTTTCTCTCTCTACTTATTGGATATCCCTATGTTTTCTCTCTTCGCTCTCCCTAAATTATTCAACTCTCTCTCTCTCTCTCTCTCTCTCTCTTCACCATTGAGCCTAATTCTATATTTTCTCTTTTCTATTTTTTAATTATATAATTAAATGTTATTTATTCTTTCATAATTATTTATATTTTGTTTATAAGGCACCATAATAAAAATATAGCCATTTTATGTTTGATACTATAAAGATGCTTTTTTTCCCCTTCCTATTTTAAATAAGAAGGCACTTTAATATATGCATGGTATAGATACGAGAGATAAATTATGTATAATGCAACAAATCTTTGAAATAATTTATTTTAAATTACAAGATAGTCATGTTTTATGTTACATGCTTAGATTTGTATGGTGCATTATATAGTGATTTCATATGATGCTTATTTTTGTTAAAACTCAATAGATTTTTTTTCCTTTTGTTAATTTATATATATAGAAATATAATTTGTTTCAATTAATTTCTCTACTCTTCAAATCAAGAATACATTAAAAGCGATTTAAATTGTAGCTTTGATGATTAACATGATATATTAATTAAGATATAATGAAATTTTATTTTTGTGGACACATAAAAATAAAATACATCTAATAAAATTTAATTAAAAAAGAGGCACAAAAAAGTATGAATTTATTTTTTGTATATTTTAAGTAATTTAGCCAAGAAAATAATAAAGTTTCAAAAATATAATATTTTACATCAATATAAATTCACTAAAACCGAGAGCAAGGCTCTAAAAATTTAAAAGGAAAAAAAATCATGCCTCTTTAAAATTAATTCTTTAATAAGTATTGAAAAAAAAATCTATTATTAACAGCAAAATATAAAATATTATAATATGGCTTGTCAAATTACAATGATTAAAAAAAATGAAACCATATATCGTTGATGAGTGATAAACTTTGTATAATGCAATGAATTTTGAAATAATTTATTTGAAATTATAAGATAGTCATGTTTTTATACTAACATTCTTTGATATAATTATTCCATATTATGCTTATTTCCAATAGGACCAATAGATTATTTTTCCTTGTATATAAATTTTTTTTTACTGAATTTCTCTACTTTTAAAATCAAAAATTTATTAAGAGTTATGTAAATTGTAACTTGATTATTAACACTGTATATTATTTCAGATACAATGGAGTTTTATTTTTATGAGTACATAAAAACTAAAATACATTTAATAGAATTTGATTAAACAAAACCTAAAGATATGAATGGGTAGATTGGATAAAATTGGTTTAATACACACATACTGATAAATAAAATTTAAAGCTGCAAGTAACTAATAGATAACAAGCTATTCAAACTCAACAATAGGTTCCAAATAATTGCAACTTATTGTACAAGTAATATGTATTCTCACATTTTAGTATAATACTAGAGTACCTACCGTTAATATACTATTGGAGCACTTTAATTTAGACAAACTCTAAAAGGTTATTTAAAGTATATATTGCGTCAAGTGCTATGTAGATTATATGGAAGTAGATTTATTTCTATAGACCTAACTGCAATTTTGTTTAAATATTTAATCAAGGGGGTAAATGTTATATTTATTAGTTTAGAGGGCTTGAATGATATATAAAATGCTATTGAAGAGGGCTAAATAGTACTTTACCCTTAAAAGATATTCAATCCGGGGATGAGTAGCGAAAGAATTTTTACTTTATACCTTTTGGAGTTAAGAATTTTGAAAATACCTCACATTCTAAAAAGTTTTATAACATACCCTTGATCGGGATTCTCAATTCCGATCTAACTATTCATGTGGGCCAGTGTGTTTGTTTTTATATAAGGTTCAAACTTTAAAGAATTTTCACTAAAACCCGTCCTAGAATATTTTTGATCATTTAAATCCATTTCCTAACTATCTTTAAAATGTTTTCTATATTAGTTATAAAATTTTAATTTTTCAATTTTTTTTAAGTTTTATAAAGTAAATCTAATACATCAAGTAAAACCCCGGATAAAATTGGTAGCAGAGCCATAAAGATCAATAAAAAATTATAAAATACAAAATATGGAATATTTAGAATTATTAAAACTTTCAATCATAAATCTTTAAATTACTAACGAGTTATTCGTTTATTTAACTAAATTAAATTATAAAGATTTTTGTGATGATTTTAAATTTTGATTTATTATCTTGTGATTTCTCATGTGATGAAACTGATTGGCAGTTACCTTTACCATGAAGAGTCAACTGTTTAAACACACTAAAGGATTTCAAAGAGTCAATAGAAAATACAAGTATTTGATGGCATTAGAGAACGCAGCCAAGGAACATAAAAATGCTAGATTAAGGGAATTATACTATAATAAGGTAGAGGCTTATAAAAAGGTTAGAGCTGTAATGATTCTACTTAGCAATACCTAGTTATTCCCAACATAGGCTTCGAGTGGAATTTTATAAATATAAAAAAGAGTTGGATATTTTATTATTAAGGAATTCAACTTCTCATAGAGGAGATGCTTTTAGAATTTATTTTTTGAGAACCAAAATATAACAAATAAATGAAGGTCTTGATGTTTTAAGCCAAGTATGAAGACAAATAAACATCTTAAACGATGGATACAAAGTACAAATCTAATTTTAACTTTAAATACAATTCTCGAAGAATATAATCGAGAATATGAACACATTAAGGCAGAAGAGAATAAAACAAAAATACAAAGTTGCAAACAAAAGATTAAAGATACCCAACAAAATGCTCAATTACATTGGGATAGATATAAAAAATACAAATGGATAAAATAAATAAAAATATTGAAGAATTAAATACAGGAATGAATAAAATGCTTGAATTACTACATATTCTAAGGCAAGAACTTAAAGAATTAAAAACAGAGGTTCAAATCTTAAAGATTTGCAACTCTAACATTGAAGACTTAATAAAAAATACCTATCTTAAAAAAAATAAATTCGATAAGAAAATAAAAGAAAGAGAAATTATAATTAAGCCCATAAAAACTGTTAAAGAAACAGTACACCCAAATTCCTTCGATACATATATGTTAAATGTTGAATTACCTAAAATAATAGTTGAAAAAGAAGCTCAGAAAAAGGAAGAAAAAGGTAAAGATATAGCTACATCATCTAATCCACCTAAAGAACAAAATTCTGAATCTGAGACAGACAAAGATGAATGAGATTAATGAATTAATTGATCAATTTACAAAAATAGATCTTTCTGAAATAGAGGAATATGAAGTATTAGTTAATACAAATAATACAACTGGAGGCCCAAGTGGTACAATAAACCAGAAAATATGGAAATAGATGAATCAGAAATGATGCCTATTCCTAAATATAGAAGGCAATATTATGATCATATAAAGATAAATATCATAAACAATTAGATAAATTCACTCCAGATAATAATTATAGTGAACCTGTAAATCATGGAGGTTCTAAATTAAATATAGATTGCAAAGAAGACACTAAAAAAGCCATAATTTCATGGGCAAATACTATAAAAGTTTTTTTTTTATATAACGTTGATGATACATGGACATCGAATAAACAAATAGATTATTTAATCGCTACCTTTGATGGAATTGTTTTTAATTGGTGGCAAAGATTAACTGAAAACACTAAAGCATTAATAAAAAGAAATGTACATACTAAATTAATAGATAATATAGAAAAAGGAATTAAAATTTTAGTTGCCTATCTTTCTAGTGAATATCTAGGAGAAAATTGGCAAGAACCTAATAAAGAAAGTTCTAAAGAAAAAGAAGAAGCAACAACTAACTTAATAAATCTTAGAAGGGGAGTTCTATAATTAGTCCCAATTGTAGGTGATTAATCTTAGTCACCTTCTAAAAATATTCCATGTGTAAAATTTTAAAATATTTTAATAGGTTGCAGGTTTTTTTATTGTTTGAGCAACCCACTATCATGAGTCAAAATTTCGCTCTCCTCCCTCTCTCTCTCTCTCTCTCTCTCTCCCCATGTTTTCTAATTTCTCTCTCTATCGCTCTCTCTCCCTCTCTCTAACGTTCCATATTTGATCTATCTCTCTCTCAAATCATTCATTTAATTATTAACCTTAAACAAAAAAATTCTTTAATTATTAAGACTTCTTATGATAAATTATTTCTACTACAATTTAAATATTTAGCTCCAATTAAATAAAAATTGCATCATATTTTATTCCATTACTTACAGATAATAATATTATTATTCTCTTTTCAGTGTTCTCATGGATGAATTTAACTAAAAGTTTAATTATTATTATTATTATTATTATTATTATTATTATTATTATAAGTGGCGAATAATATTCGACATTCAATCATATAAGCACATATATTTTCTTCAAGTTATTATTAAAAATATTGACTCGCTAGTATGAAAAATATTATATGAATTCATAGACGTACAAATAAAACACAAATTCTAGGAAAAAAATAAATTCAAATAAACTATTTACATTTATTTTGTTTATTTTAAATAAGTCAAACAAACTATGTGCAAATAATATTTCATTATACATATGAAACATAACTATTCAAATCAATAAACAATTTTTATATTATTATTATTATTATTTATTATTATTGTGTTTCATAGCATATCTCCATTAATAATCAAAGAAAAATTTCTTTTACCAACTAATGCTTGTTGTGTTCCTCTCTTTGTATTTTATACATACAAATTGATTTTAAAAATACATTATTCAATATCACTATAGATCAATCATTTTGAAGTAATTCTATGGATAATATAAACAATTTACTTAATAATGATATCCATATTTTATAAACATGTTTTTCTTTTTTAAAAAATAGATGTTCATATTCTATGTATATTCTTAAAATAATTTATAATGAATGTGATACATTTTTTGAAATATGTTAAAAAATTAAATTAAATGTAAATTTTTATCAACTATTAACATATATTCAAATTTTTGAGATATAAATAATATTTATTTTGGTATCAATTTAGTATTTTAATATTTTATCATAATTTTCAATTAATTATCCTTGTTAATACACATTTCTGAAATTAAAAAGAAAGTTATAAAAAGTACCATGCTATTTATAATTTAAAAATAAAAATAATGGTATCATGGTATTAAAACATAAAAAATTAATTGATTATAATGGTACCACAATATTATAATGGTACAATGGTATTAAAAAAATAAAAAAATTATAATGAGTACCATGATTTTCTTTTTTATTTTAAAAATAAAATTTTAATTGGTTAATATTTAGTGGGCCATAAATGGTCTACTAGAATAATGGTTGTATAAAAAATCCCTTGCTAACCTGTATAGCAGGTAGCTTTTTTAATTTACCTGCATAACAGGTTGCAGGTCATATAAAGATTAATGGTTTAGTTTAAATATCACACATCTAATGACTAGAATTAAAGGTGACTAACGTTAGTCACCTACAAACTGTGACTAACGATAGAATTTTCCATCTTAGAATTTGTAGTATGAAGAATTTAAAACAATATACTTGTGAATTTAAAGAATATTATTATACACAACACTATAGTAATGAAGATCAGAGTATATATCTCAATATGTACTTTTTAAAACTTCCACATCTTTGGAATAAATATATAATGAATAAATGGAAAGAAGAAAATAAAGATTCAAACTCAAGTCTAGGAAGAAGGATTAGCTTTCTCTTTTCAGAGCTAAGTAAATTATGTAAATCTCAAGATTTATACAGAAGAACTAAAAAATTTTCACTTTTATATTGTAATGAATTTGAGGTTCCTAGTCAATGGGGATGCAATAAGAAAAGGATTAATAAAAAGAAAAGAAGGTTTCATAAAAAATACAATAATTTTCAAAAGAAAAATATAAAACCAAAAAGAAGATATTTTAAAAGAAAACCTAACTATAAAAGAAATAAAAACCTTTTACAATGCCAATGTTGGAATTGTGGAGAAATAGGACATAAATCACTAGTATAAAAAACCTAAAAAAGATTCGGAGTATTGAAGCCGAATTCATAGAACTACAAGATGAATTATTTGAAGTTTCAGACATAGAGAATTATATAGATAAAGAAATATACATTGAAAAAGAAGAATAGTAATTCTGAGAATGAATAAAGATATAATAGAAACTGAAGATTCAGATAAAGAAGTAGAAGTTTATGAAGGATCAGAAGGTTATGCTCAACGGATAACCTTTGATCAAGAAACTTTAGTAAAGATAAAAGGTTTAAGACTTGATGCAACTAATCCTACCAAATTATTTTTACAACTTTTGGTAGTCTAATAAAAAGAGAAAAAATAAATATTTATGACTATTATGCAATTGAAAGATCCATAAATGTTGAACATACGAAAGGGCAAATTAGATTAAATTTGCTTACTAAATCCTCAATAAATCAAGCTTTAAACAAAATAAAAAATACAGAAGTAAGAAAGAACATAAAATATATTTATCTTGTCAGGATTCAAATCCTAGTTAAAGTTTTATTTAGAGATGGAATAGATAGTCCTATGGTTATTTCACGTCATGACTAAAGGTTTAAAGATGCTAAAAATAGTTATTTAGGAACGGTCGAAGGAAATTTAATATACTCACAATTTCATTTTGATTGTTATCCTAAATATAGTGTTGACATAAATGATCAAAACATAAATGATACTTTAAGTTTACACTTTTAACTCTTAAAAGATTTAAAACTAAGAGGTAAAAGTCAAGCATTTACTTTTTACTATAAAACAATATATGCTTTTTTCAATAGTAATTATGGTAAAATATATCAAGATAAACCTTATATAGAATTTGATGATGAATGTCGTAATATAACTACAATAAAATTACCAATGATTGAGAAAATTGAAGACATAAGAAATTATGAAGTTAAAATAGATAGAAAACCTATATTAGAATATGGATCTAGTAGTGGTTTAACTCCACAAATAGATTTTGGAGAAAATACAATATCAAGAAGAAATATTAGTAAGATACCTCTTATTAATGTAGAATTCACCAAACAAAATATAACCAATACAATGGTTATAAATGGAAAATATTTTAATGGTCAAGAATATATTGAAGAACCAAATATAGTAATTGATACAGGAGCCAGTGACAATCACCTTGCAAGACATAAAAATAAAGGATTAACTGCAAAGGTTGCTTCAACTATATTTCAATATAAAAATTTTGAAGGTCATTTAATAACTTGTGATCAAGAGGTACAAGTTTCAATAATTTTTGATGATTTAAGAATAATTGTACCTTATTATATAGATAGTGATATGGCCGGAGACTATTATGATAAAATTTTGGGTAATAATTTTTTAAACTAGTGTGATTACTATAAAATAGAAAAACATGGGGTCACAAATCTTTTGTAAAAAATATGAAGGGGATTAATTTTCCTTTGAGTGTCTTTGTACAAATAACAGTACAAGATATTAATATAACTACATGACCCTTAATAGATAATGGTTCAGAAATAACTTTGTTTAAATCCTTTCTCTATACTAAATGGCAAGAGAATGAAAGTATAAAGATAAAGATTGTTACGGGTCATGCCGAACATATTAATAAAAAGGCAGATAAATTAAATGTTATATTAAGAAGTAAAATTGTTATAATAAATACTATTTATGAATATAACTCTCTTGAAACTGATATATTGTTATGAAATGATTTCCTACAACAATTTCAGTTTTATTCACAGAATTTATATTCTGTAATCCTTAAAACTAAATGTAATCATTATTTAAAATTACGACGAATAAATGAACCATTCAAAGTTCAGCCAGCAAAGCTTGGTGGACTGTATGATAAAATTCTGATCAAAATACATAATATCACAATAAAAAGGATAATTCTTGAAGATGTAATAAAACAGATAAAAGAAAATTATAATGATCATCATCTGGCTTTTTATAAGGAGTCATATTTAAAGGCAAAAATAGACTTAACTGAAAATATAGTTATAAAAGAAAGACCTATGTTATATACAGAAAATGATAGAAAGGAATTTGATAAACAAATAAATGAATTATTACATAAAAATCCACCTTTAGTTAGAAGGAGTAGTAGTCCTTTTAGTAGCTCAGCTTTCATGGTTGAAAATGAAGTTGAGAAAAAGCGTGGAAAACCTACAATGGTAATAAATTATAAAAGACTAAATCATTTATTAGGTCAGATAGTTATTATCTTCCTAATGAAGGAGTTTTACTAAATTTTGTGAAAAGAAAGAAATATTATTCTAAATTTGGATTGAAGAATGTACTTTCTATATATCAAAGAAGAATAAATAAAATCTTTAATAACTATAAAGAGTTTCTTGTCGTTTATGTTGACGATATTTTAATTGCTTCTAATACTTTAAAAGAATATAAATCTCACCTTCTCCATTTTGCTAAAGCCTGTAAAGATAATGGTATAGTTTTATACAAAAGAAAAGCTATAATTTGTTAAGAAAAAATAGAATTTCTAGGGTTAAAAATAAACAAAGAAGGAATTAAACTTCAACCCTATATATCTAAGAAAATCTATGAATTTCCTGATAAATTGGAAAATAGAAATCAAATTGAAAAATTCCTTGGTTGTTTAAATTATGCTGAGGGATTCATAATAAATCTTGCTAAAAAGAAGCATGAGATTCAAAAATTTCTTGGAAAAAATAACAATAAAGGATGGAACAATCAACATACAGAAATTGTTAAAAATCCAAAGGAAGAATGTAAAACATTACCTGAATTAAAACTTTCAGATGAAAAGGATAAATTGATAATAAAGACAGATGCTTCAGATCTCTATTGGGCAGCACTACTTAAAACTGATCTCAATGAAATATGCAGGTATACAAGTGGTATTTTCTATCAAGCTGAGGTCAACTATACAACCCATGAGAAAGAACTTCTAGTCCGAACCGAACAAGTGGTATTTTCTATCAACTATTCAGAAATTCTCTCTCTTTCTATACCAAAGACCTTTCAAAGTCCGAACCGATAATACCCAAATACAGTCTTTGGTTTTCAATAAATTATCAAATATACCCCAATACAGAAGGCTACATAGATGTCAAGTTTTCCTGTCCTTTTATAGTTTCAAAATAGAGTACATAAAAGGTTCAGAAAATTTTCTAGCCGATTTCATTTCTAGAAATACAGAATTTGGAAAAGAATGAGTTCTCCAACTCTAAAATGGATGAGATGGGTGTGCATTTCCCTTTAAATGCAACTAGAGTGATTGTATGCACTATACATACAACTAGCCCATTATCTTACGGTTCGTGGTAAAGACTTCTCAAATCCGTTGATGAGTGACAATTTTTCAAATATTGTATTGATGATACAGATCATCTTATAAATTCTTATTTTTCTGCAGGAACAGATTCATAAAGAAAGATGGATTCTTGTCAAGACATTATTGATAGCAATAAAGCTCTTAAAGATTTGATAGAATTGATTTTTAAAACAATGTTAGATATCTTTCAATAAGGATTTAGAAGAGCCATTTTTCTTCAAGAAAGTCTAAATTTGTTTCTTGAACCTAGAGATACAGAAAAAGAAAAAGAAAAAGAAAAAGTGAGTGATGCTAAAAAAGAGAGTGATAAAAAGGAGAAAGATAAAGCAGAGTCTTCTGGAAGTCATGATAATAAACCATTATCTGATAATGACTTTTTAGACTCCATAAAAAATAAAGGAAAAACTTTTAAATCTCAAGATGATGCTGAAGTTATTAAAATAAAAATCAATAAATCTGGAAGCTTCAACATCAGGGGTTTCAATGAAGAATTTGTTTCCACTAATTAATGGGAAAGCGAATATAAAGAAGTTGCTGAAGAAGCCTGTAGATGGGAGAATTCTAGAACACTATTCTACTCTAAAGGATATAGTGTTTCTCCACGAATCACCGCCATATTTGGAGTTGAGCCGCATAAAGTTATTTAGCTTGCAAACTATGGATTTCTTGATCTGCTATATGTTGGAAAAGATCTAAATGAAATTTCAGAATTTGATGACCTCTTTAAATCCCAGGTCAGTCAAGTTGCTAGAAATAGAGAAGTCGTACTCAAGTTCTATTCTATAGCCCCAAAACCTGAGATGCGAATTTAGCTTGAAGTCCAACATATGATCACTATAGATGTTATAAACACAAACTTAAAGATTGAAATTGGTATAAAGAATTTTCGATCTTTCAAGTTCACCAGTTCATGGATCACAGAACGAAGAGCCATGAGAATTAAAGCCATTCAATCCATTGCTGAGTTTTTTTTGGAGCGACAATATGAAACTTTCATACAGGCCAATAACTGGGTTTTGTTGAGGAAAGGAGGCCAAATAAAATCTCCACTTCTAAATAAATTCCTTACTAAATTTTATCAGACATGATTTCTTTTGCACAGAGGCTGCAAGAAAGAAAGTTTGCAGAATGATTGGTTGTTGCAAATCATGATGTAAGTGCTTACATCAGTACAAGGAGTGACGGATGCCATGATGTCATCATCCATTAAAACATTATAGCAGACAGCTGTGGGAGACATCTTTTGACTCCTGAAGATAAAAAGATAAAGATAAAGGATTCCAGTGCATAAAGATAGAGACACCGGATGCTAATTAAAATTTTGAAGTCTGAATAGTTTACTTTGTTTTTCTATAAATTGTGACAGGTTTTTCATTTAGAGGCATCGAATCCTCAATCTAAAAAACACATTGTATCAAAAACCTAGAATAAAAAAAAAAAAACAGCCTTTGATAAATCTTTGTAACCCTTTCTAGAAGAATGTTTGTCTAAATCCTTTTGAAGGAAATAAAACCATTCTATTTTCATAATTTTCAAGTGTTTGAAATTTTAATGTAAGAATCTTTTATTCTTATATTTCTCCTTATTTTCTAAAATTCTCCAAATCTTACGAAGGCCGTAGTGATTGCACTGCTTCAGACAGTAGCCGTTTGAAACTGTAAGTCCCGTTGAGCCAGGAAGGCATTTGGATGAACACCAATCAGGCTTGTCAAGGTGGAGGAAGACGAGTCCCAAGGAAGATTAAAGAATTGAAGAACTAAAGGAGGTAATATATTTTTAAAAGATTTAGATATTAATATTTCTCTGCTTGATTTATGAAAATTTATGATTTTAGAGTACTTCATTAGGAATCATGATTTTGAAAACATATTTTACTATTTTGTTCATATAAAATGGGTCAAGATTTCAATATCATAAATAATAAATTTTAAAAAAGAAATAATTATAAACATAGAACAACTATTTTAAAAATACTAGAAAATTTACCTGAAGACCTAAGAATGCTATTGCAACATATAATAATAAAGAAAACTATGTTTTTGATTATGTCAATAAAAATATTAATAAAGATTTTCTTGATAACTATGTGAAAGAACTAAAAAACATAGAAAATGATATTCAAGCACTTTGGGAAAGTGAAATGACAATAGAAACTTATATTCTAATAACTGTTAAAAATCGAGAAAGAATAAATTTAATAAAATTCATATATTATGAAACATGGGATCTACCTTCCTTTTCCTAAATAAATGGTATCGAATTTTAAACAAACCTAAAGTTTAGGGCAATAAATCAAATAAATAAACTTTCAATAGTGAAACTACTTTTTAAATAGTGAAATCACTATTCATAAAGGGTAAAATGAAAAGGATTTTATAAAGCAGGAAATTTTGAATATAAAAATATAAAAATAGAATATTTTTAAAAAAAAATCATGAGTAGCTAGCGCCGCAAAGACTCTCTCTCTCTCTCTCTCGGTTTAAATCACCTAATTACTGATTTATGAGCCGATTAATCTGACTTCGAATATTGTAGAGGCCCAAAATAAGGGCAATCCTCCTAACATTTAATGCATACCTAAATTTTTTTTAACCTTTGAAAAAAAACTAATGATGGAATTTTTTGTAATAGTTTCAATTAAAATCAATTACAAAATTTTTGAACATTAATAGTGATAGAGGTAAAATGATAATTCCGATATATATTTTTCGATGAATTTCACTTTACCCTCCTAAACTCTAAACACAGATACTTATGACTTATCTCCTTTATCCACCAATTTCAAGCTATTTAATTAGAGTTAGATTTCATATGATAATTTTATCTTTTTATGTATTTTTATACAAAGTGGGTATATTTTAATTTTTTTTGTCTTTAGGTATTCAATCAAAAAACTGAAATCAAATTACTTGTTTTATTTCTATCTTTGACTGTAGTAGATAAATAGCGATGAAATAGAAGAACTTGCTACCTAAGAAGTAAACAGAGTACATGCATTCCTTTGGAACTTTATTTAGCATTAATGAATTAAAATGAGGAAATTAAAATTGCACACATTTTTTATAACCTATTAATCAGCCGGCACACTTTTAATTATTTTTTAAAATAATAACAAATTATAATTTAATTATATATTTAAATTATGAACATAAAATTAAAATATGTATTGGATTTAACATTATTATTTATTTTTTAATTATTTCTAATGTATGTATTTTATTAAAATTATTATAGGAAAATAGTTTAAAATAAAATAATAAAATTATTAGATTAAGAAATAAATAAGAAATAAAGGGTTTTTAAAAAAAAGATAAAATAGATCTATATATATACAACAACGGAGCTTGGGGGTTGGTGGTGGCAGTCACCCCACCCCCGCCCCCCCCCCCTCCACCCCCGGCCCCAATTTTTAAGAAATCCATTTTTTAGTATATATATTTATTATAATTTTAAAATTTCGCCCCCCCCCCCAACAAAAAAATAAAATTTTGTTTTTTATATAAGTTATATAATAAAAATTTTAATTTTCTCTATTCTATTTTATTTTTGGTGATTTATTTTTACCTAATCTCATTTACCATAATAATTAAATTCTCTCTCTTTCTCTTTCCTCTCTTTTTTCTTATTCTCTTCAAATTAAAATACTAACAATTCTATTAAATTTTACTTCTTTTTTCTATCCCAATTAAAACACCAAAAATCCTACTAGGATTTTTCTTCTCTCACAAACCCTATAATATTCAAATTTTTCTCCAAAAGCAATGTTCAAGAAGGTATTATGTACTAATTTTGAAATTTATATATTTATCATTTTTTTGTAATTGAGTTTTGTGTAGAGATTTGAATTTTAGGATTGTTAGTATGAATCTTGATGGTTGTTCGATATTAAACTTAATGAGTCTTGATATGTATTTGTTGGGCTATTGAATTTGAATAAATCTTACAAATTTGACACTTTATATTTAATTGGGAGTGATTTGAGGAATGCGATGGCGGAGAAATTATTTTTTTTAACTTTGAATATATTTTTTTAAGAACATTTCTAATTGGTTGTATACGCATATATTAATATTATATATAATCCTTATATTTATACATTTTAATAATTAATGATCTCGAAAAAATTTCGCTTCCTGCCCCCCCCCCCCCAAATCAAATTTCTGACTCCGTCCCATATATATATATATATATATATAAATATAAATATAAGTAGAGGAGAGATAAGGGGAGAAAAGAAAAAAACTAAAAACACAATAATAATTAGAGAGGAAAGACAAGAGAGAATATAAATAAGTATCAACTAGTTAGAAAACAGGGAACGATGGGACAAATATCTATTTTGAGAGTTAAGGGGAGCTAAGTGATACACCATAAACGTAACTGGAACGAGTAAAGTGACATTGACCTTGTTTTTTATTTGATTGGTATTGCAAGCTGTCAAAATATATTATTTCTTAATTTTATAATTTTTTTTGAATATGTTTTTTTATTTTTGACTTACTTTTTGGGGATATGTCCTGTTAGCCTCATAATCTGAACTCTAAAGTTCTTTTAAAATGCAGCATCCTCCCAAATATTTGTTTGTCCATATTGTATTATTCGCCCAAATGCCCAAGCCTGCACACTCAACCGTGGACCTTGGCTCATGGCTGAAGCTAGGTCAGGTCGATCGAGAGGGCGGGCGGCACATGCGTGTGGGGTTGCCCATATGTGGTACTTAGTTGTTTAGTTTATACTACAACAACATTTAACCATATAAATACTAGAACTGTCAAGGTCAAATATCTTATATGAGATATTTTACACTTAACTTTTAACACGCTAGAGAACATTACCTTAGGCTTTATCTATAGATTTCCATTAGAAATGGTTTAATTCTAGATTAACCCCTTGTAAATGTCATCTTAACAAGCCCATTTCTAACAATCCCCCCCAAATCCGTAGCATAAAGTCCTGGCTGCATACTCGTAACATGCTTTCAATAATGGTACCTTTTGGTTTGAACCACTATCTAGTTATTCAACTTATGTCATCACAGGAACAAATGGACATATGCCTTGAATTTGAACCTTGGATGTCTTGATGTCTATTGAAAATAACACATTACATCGAGCTTAGCAATCTTTAGGGGTGGCACGTTAATGGCCATGTGTCCCGATCTTGTTTCATGGATATTTTTCAAGGAGCAACCCATCTCCTCTAATCATGGCTACAAGATAATGTTCACTTAGTTGGGCATCGCCAAAGATGTACTGCTAACATCTCATTTAAAAGACTTTGTTCCTATTCAGAGTAAAGCTCTTATTGTACTAGGAGTTCATAACACCTTCCAGGCATACCAGAGGATAGACTTCAGGTACATAGTATCAGTCAAAATTGAAGTGCTAACTCATACACCAAATAACTTGTTTATACCACATTGAACATTCCTTGTGGGATCTCTACTCAGTAGGTTGTGTTGCTACTGTTGGTGTAAATTTAATGGGTTACGAGTCCCATCCTCAACCTGGCTTTTTGGAATGAGCTAAACTCAAGTCCTTTTGTTAAAGAATCAGCCACATTGCCTTTGGTACCAACAAAATCAATGGTTACGATTCTTTCAAATACTATCTCCCTTATAGACTTCAGCCTAACTTAAATGTGTTTCTTAGTCTTTTGATTATACTTGGAATTCCGTATTTTTGCAATTGTCATTTGGTTATCACAATTCATCATATGTTTTGAATGAATTATTTTATTTTCTAAAATTAGGAAATGTATAAATTGATTTTACTTTTGTAAAATCTGTATTAACCTAGATGCAGGTCGTTTTTGGAATGACCACATGACGAAGCTTTATGGCTTCGATGAAGTGTGCTGGCAGCCCACCTGTCAAAGAGAGAAGCAAACGTGAGTTTAGCCGATTTTTCCTCGATGTAGGCTCTCCGACGCTCAAGTTAGCTTTTGCTAAAAAATGGGCAAAGAAGGAAGAAGATGAGCAGTGTTCCCTAATTAGAAGCTAAGCAAATTCAAGAATGATAAAGTGTTACCTCTTTTTTTGAGCTTGGGAGGCCTTTTTATATGAGAGTAGCCTTGATGTGACGTGGTTAATGGGTGTTGATCACTTTGATTAACATGTATAGTACAAGTGGACATGCCTTTTGTCCTACTTGGTATCCCCAATGACGGCTAGGTCACTACTTCATTAATGGGGCTTAACCTTTACATTTAATACATATCTTGGCGTTTAATGCTGAGGATTGCACTTATGAGTAGGGATGGCAATGGGTTCCCGGTTTGGCCAAGACCCGACCCGCTAAAGGTGGGTTTAGACCCGTAGAACGGGTCTTGGGGTGGGTTCGGGTCGGGTCTCGGGTCCACTTGGACCCGGACCCGACCTGCATATATGTATATATTTATAATTTATAAATAAATAAATTTTAAAAATAAGATATTTTTTTATGTTTGAGAGTGTATTATGATAAAATTAAATATTTATATATTTAATATATTTATAATATATAAATATAATTAATAGTGTCTTTTTTTTTATTAATGTTTGAGAGTGCATTATGCTTTTTTCTTTTAATAATCTTAGTATTCAAATTGTAAATTACCTATAGTGTAATTTAAATATTATTTTTTTCCCATTTATCTCTATATATTTCTTCGTGAACTTGGTTTTTTTGGTCGATTTGTTCTTTTTCTTATTTTTCTTCGTGAATTTTTATATTTGTTTCATGTATTTGAATTGTCTCTTTCAACCAAATAGAACTTTTTATCAAAATAATATAGTTTTATATAATTTTTATCATTCTATCCTAAAATAGAAAGAAGTAATTTTTCATTTGTACAATTTAAAATTTTTGTTTCAAAGAAATTTGTTAAAAAATAGAAATTTGAATTATTGAGGCGGGTTCGCGGGGCAGGTTGGGATGGGTTTAGGAACCTGGCGGGGTTCAACGGGTCCAACCTGCCGTGTTCGGGTCCAAGGCGGTTTTGGGTGTGGTTCGGGACCCGCCGAGTTTGGGACGGGTCTCAGGTCCAGAAAAGTCTCGCAGGTTGAGTCTCAGGTTTGGCCAAACCTTTCGCAGACCCGACCCGTTGCTATCCTTACTTATGAGGGAGTATTAAAGGTACCTAGGATTGACGAAGACTACACATCCTGTCAGTGTGTGTTTGGTGGCAGCCACTGCCTGCATCTAGTAGGGTTGGTAGGGATTCTAGCTGAAGTGCCAATGACTATACTTTCAAGGACCATATGGCCCACGCCCTCGACTACGATACCTTCCCTCAATATTGTTTTGTTTTACTGTTTGTTTCCAGGTAATCAATTGCAAGTAAGACCTAGCCCAATTAGTAGGGCCCCTCGGGTATCTCATTGGACCCCCCTCTCCCACATACCGAGGACATTTTTTCTCAGACAACAAGGTAGGCTAGGGGAACTATTACCTCTTGTGGGTCTACGTCCACTTAGGTGCCTCCTTTCATTGGCTTAAACCTCTTGCGAGAATAGTCCACGGTATTGAGGACATATGCCCTTGGATAGACTTGGGGAAATACTCCCTCTTGCGAGCTCCTCCTTACTCAGAAGCCTTCTTTTGTAAGCTTAAAACTTCATTCGAGGACAACTTTGGTTATCGAGGACATTAGCCCTTACACGCTCTAAGTGTCATAGCTTGGCCAGGGGGAGACCACAGCTTAAACCTCATTTGAGGACAAACTACCTGATCGAGGGCATTTCGTCCGAATACTTGTCATTGTCCCTCATATTTGTTAATGACGTGGCTCTTGAGGGAAGTTGGGCCACATCAAGTCCAATAGTTTTTTAATAACCATATCTATGAAATTTGATATAGTATAAGATATATAAAAGTAAAAAAATAAGTAACTTATATTACGTTAATGATAATAGTGAAATAGTATTTCACATAAAATAAATGGAACACTTTATAATGGATATCAATTCTCTGTAAGTTCCAAAGACATAAAAATAAATATATTTGAATTTTAAGTAGTAACAATGAAAGCGTATGGTGTGTATGTGAGTGTATAGGTATATCTAAGTTGTTATAAATAAGTAGAATTGTAAACAAAAGTATAGACATTAATTATAGGCACACAAATACTAGATTGATCTCGGTTAAATATTCAACTAGAATTTAGCCCCGTGTCTTGATATCTTTATGCATATATTTTCATAAGTTTCTATTATAAAAAAAAATAGTTTGATATAAACAAATTAATTTTTTTGTAACATGAATCGATAAATAAATATATTTAAAAAATTGTGTAATAATAGAATATGTTTGATGTTAATATAAATTTTGGTATAATTAAGGCAGTGAAGTTTTTAAAGATTTATGTAGAATCAAAATTTTTAATTATTATTAAAGTAAATGATAAATATCGTAAGTAAAATATTGAATTTTCTACTTTGGGAGAGAAAGTTCTCATATCTTATTCACTTTGAGAACGCAATATATATACAACTACAACTACATATACTCTTTACACTCCCCCTCAAGTTGGAGCATAGAAGTTAACCATGCCCAACTTGTTACATATACAATCAATTCGAACCCCTATTATGCTTGTTGTGAAGATATCTCCTAGTTGCTCCATAGTCTTGATATATCCTGTCGAGATCAAATTTTCTTGAATTTTCTCACGAACAAAATGACAATCTATCTCAATATGTTTAGTTTGTTCGTGAAACACTAGATTAGAGGAAATATAAAGAGCAGCTTGGTTGTCGAACCACAACTTTGCTGGTAATGAAACCTTACGATCAACTTCATTCAAGAGTTGATATATCCACATAATTTCACACATAGATTGTACCATAGCTCTATACTCTGATTCGGCACTTGACCTGGATACCACATTCTGCTTCTTACTCTTCCATAACACTAAATTCCCTCCAACAAATACGCAATAACTCGTTGTCGATCTTCTATCACTTTTAGAACCTGCCCAGTTAGCATTTGAGAAACACTTAATGCTAGAGTGTCCATGATTTCTATACAGTATACCACGTCCAAGAACACCGTTTAAATGACACAAAATCTATTCCAACGCAACCTAATGATTAATTGTAGGTGCAGTCATAAACTGACTAACAACATTAACAGAATAAACAATATCAAGACGAGTTACAGTAAGATAATTCAACTTTCCAACAAGTCTCCTATACTTTTTAGGATTTTCAAACAACTCACCATCGTCTTTTGCAAACTGTAGATTCGGGGTAATTGGCGTACTACATGGCTTAGCACCTAACTTTCCCATTTCTGCTAACAAATCCAATACTTATTTCCTCTTAGATAAGTAAATACCTTTCCAGCTCCTAGTGACCTCTACCCCTAAGAAATAAGTTAATTTCCTCAAATCCTTTGTGTCGAATTGGGTATGTAAGAAGGACTTTAGAGTTGAAATTCCTTTATCGTCACTCCCAATAATGACGATATGATCTACATACACCACAAAAAGAATGCTGCCAGCTGTAGAATGTCTATAGAACATAGAGTGATCACACTTGCTCTTCGTCAACCCAAATCGTTGAATACTCTCACTAAATTTTTCGAACCAAGCTCGAAAATTTTGCTTCAAACCATACAAGGACTTTCGAAGATGGCAAACTTTCCCATACTCCCCTTAAAACCATGTGGTTGCTCCATATATAGTTCTTTCTGAATATCACCACATAAGAAAGCATTTTTGATATCTAACTAGTGAAAATACCAATCATAAGTAGCTGCCACAGAAATAAATAATCGAATGAAAGTCAATTTAGTAATTGGTAAGAAAGTATCAGAATAGTCCACATCCTAGGTTTAAGCATATCCCTTAGCAACTAATCGTGCTTTGAGACGAGCAATTGACCCATCCAGATTTATTTTCACTGCAAATACCCATTTGCATAACTTTCTTTCCATCAAGCAAATCAACCAACTCCCAAGTACCATTATCACCGAGGGCATTCATTTCCTCTATCATAGCATTGCGCGCAGCTAGGATGAGATAATGCTTCTCGAATAATTTTAGGAATAGAGACAGAATCTAGAGAGGTAATGAATGAACAAGAAGAAGATGACAAGTGATCATAAGAGACAACTAAAGAAATGGGATGGGTGCACTGGTGTTTACCTTTCTGAAGAGCAATAGGAAGGTCAATATCACTCGTATCTGGACCTGATGTCGAAGGACCTGGTACATGATGTGTATCTGGAAGCTCTTGTCTTCTCGAGTACACATGAACAATAGGTAGTCTAGCAGATAGCCAGATACAGTGAATAGTAGCAACACAGGTACAGAACAATGCTAGGATAGCACAGAATAGTAGCTACAATACAGAATAGTAGCTACAATACAGAACAGTACTGGAACAATACTGAACAATAGCTATAGTACGAAAACAGTACCAGATGACGCACCTAGGTCCACCGAAAACTGAGCAACGACACTGCAGAATAAAAAATTGACTGGAGATGAGAACCACTATAAAGGGGTGATCCATGAAACCCTAGATTTATGCTTTTAAAACTGACTCTGATACCATGTAGTTTGGGAGAGTAAATTCTCATATATTATTCACTCTAAGAACGCAATAAATTCTAATCAATCTAAGAATCCTAATCAATCTAGGAATATACCTATAATATTTTCCTAAACAGAAAATATTTACAATATATACATATACTCTTTACAAATTTGTTATTTTATTTGAATTAAATTTTAATCCATATTTTTTCAAATACTTGATAATTGTTAGATTCTTTTGGTTAAACATGAATTACACACACACACACACACATATATATATATATATTTAATTTTATATAAAAATTATTTGAATCCCATTAATGGTAAAATAGAATTAAATAAGACTATCCATATATACGTTTAATTTTATAATTTCAAGGTTTCTGATATATAATTCAAATATCTAAAATCAAATATGAACATTCAAATACTTATAATTAAATTAAATTTTTAAAATTTTAATCAAATATAGATATATTTGAACCCAACCAATATCTACTGGATATAGATTGAAATGTTTATTTTAAATATTGTTATATATATCCACACGGATATTGAATAAGTTAATTGGGGAGGAATGTGAAAATAGCATATTCAGATTGTTGCCTAGGCCCCTACTTTTCGTTTAATGTCAACATGCGAGTGTACGACTGCGGCTGCCAACTCAATGGGGCTCACACGTTTGGAGAAATATCAACGTCTTCATTTTTAAGATTTATTTTTTATTTATTATAAATTTAATAAATATATATAAAAAAACTACAAAAATAATATAATAGTTAGAATATATATATATATATATATACACACACATATATTTTTTGAAAGTTCAAGAAAAAAAATTAAGTTCATACACTTAAAAAATTAAATATTCAATTAAATTGTACTTCATTTTAATTTCACGCATTCATTGAGTATATCTAACATATTAATCTATATCTATATTATGATATAAAGAGGGAACATCGCTTAATAACTACCTTAGGTATTTCAGTCTTTTTGATCTGTCCAATTTCTCTATTAGTAAAGTGATAAACATATATAGTAGTTTTTTTGGTATTTTTTATCTGCCATTTATTCTCTCTCTCTCTCACTCTCTCTCTCTCTCTCTCTCTCTATATATATATATATATATACTTTTCTATCATTTCTCCTTGCACCTTCTATATTTTTTTGTGTTTTTACTTACTTTTTGATAATTTAACTCATGTTATTTTAAATTAAATTTTGTCACTTATTTTAAATTTTATAAATATCTTAAATTTAAGATATATATATATGTCATATAAAAATTTTAATAAGTATTTAATTTATATACTCTTAAAATTTAAAAACGTATTAAATTATTTTGATCTTAGTTTGCACGTGTATTCATGGATTCAATTCACTAATATATAATGATTAATTTCGGTAATCGTCAACAAACTAACACACAAAACTCAAACGAATGGAATATCAATTTTTTAAAAATTTTTAATTGAACATCAAATTAAATTTTTTATTCCATATTTGGTACAACAAGTCGAGATATATATGTAGTTATCTTACAATGATTTAGGTGGTAAAAATCAATGTTACTAGAGGCGGAGCCAAGGGAGTTAGCCTGTGGAGTTGTCCCTCCCCTCTCCCCTCAAACGAATGGAATATCAATTTTTTAAAAATTTTTAATTGAACATCAAATTAAATTTTTTATTCCATATTTGGTACAACAAGTCGAGATATATATGTAGTTATCTTACAATGATTTAGGTGGTAAAAATCAATGTTACTAGAGGCGGAGCCAAGGGAGTTAGCCTGTGGAGTTGTCCCTCCCCTCTCCCCTCTAAATCTAAATCGAATTAAATTTTAAATGTATTTTTTAAAAAAAATTTAAATTTTACCCTCTCCTCCCAAAAAAAAAAATTCTTTTAATATTTTATAAAAATTTGGTATCGCCACCCAACAAAAAATCTGGGACAACCACTATCATAAAGAGATAATTAATCCCTATCGCATTGTATGGTTCCAACTATTGGATCACAGATTGAAATTCAAGAGTCTAAAAAAATTATTTTTGCTAGTATTCATTCACAAATTAAGAAATAATAATAATAATAATAATAATAATAATAATAATAATAATAATATCAGTTTTTTTGAACCCCTCTCTCTAATAATGCATCTATCTACAACATAGTATTCCTTTGTCCTTTTCAAATATCGAATATGCTAAAACGACTTAGACTGGGTCTAGATTGGAAAAGTAAAAGCATAAGAAATAACAAAGAAAATATCAGATTAATAATAATTTATTTTTATATCAAGTTCTATATTAGAAAAACAAAACTTACAACTAGACACCACTAGAATCATATTGACCCACGTTAATTCAGTATTTGGGAGTTGAATTTGATCACAAAAAAAAATTAAAAATAAAGCATAGAGTACTATTTTCAGAATTAGAATTGAAAAAAAAAACGAAAAGAAAAAATCATTCTATTTCTATCATCAAACATAGAGAAGCAGACACCTTACATCAAGTCTGACATGATTTAATACTATTAGTTGATCTGCCACACTCGATACGTTGTTTAAAAAATAAAAATAAAAATAAAAATAAAAATTAATTTAATTATATTTTTTTTAAATATAAAATGAAAATAATTGTTGAATTTTATATATTATTATTTTTTCATTATTTATAATGTATATATTTTGTTAAATTTATTATAAAATATAGTTCAAACTAAAAATAAAACTATAAGATTAACAAATAAATAAGAAATAAAGAGTAACAAAAAGATAAAAGAGATGAAAAAATATGTATTGATAGATAATATAGAAGTAGAAAAGAAAGAAAGGCAAATTACATTTAACCTCCTTGAATTATGTTTATGAACCACTTTACCTTCTTATACTATAATAAGCTTCACTTAACCCCTCTATCTTAATTCGTACACAAAAAGGTAATTAATTATTACTTGTAAAATATTGATTATAACCTTATAGTTTTTTACACTCCAATATTACTCATAAAAAATATAAAATACAAAAAAAAAATTCAATTATTGACAATAAGCAAAACCTTGTACCTTTTGATATTATGCCATTAATTATTTTGGCAACGAAACAATGAAAGGCCAACATTGATTTTATGTTCAATCTCACAAGTTTATTATTATATATTCAAGACCACAAATGTAAATTTTTAATTGCTTATAATTTCATTTTTCGATTCAAAAAACTTAACTCTTCTATTGCGCAATTTCCAACTCTTTTAACAAATTTGTAGCTCAACCAATTGAATAAAACTGCAGTCATTATATTTATTTGTAATAAACTTTTAAAATTTGAAAGATATAAAGGAAAGTATGAACTATTAAATTAATATAATAATAATAGTATAATAATAATAAAAATAACAATCATAATTCGTTAAAATGTAAAAAAAATCAATTTTGACATTTATTAGAATAAAAGCGCTAACTAACAACCAAGAAAGTATTAATAAATAAAATAAAATAAAATAAAATCCCAATAAAACTTCGAAATCTATTATACACATGTGCATTTGCATTACAATAGTGCTATAATAGAGATAAAAAAAAATGTGGTTGTACAATTTATCCTTCTCATATTGATGAGTGTTTTATTATTTAAAAATTAAAAGATTGCAATGCTATAATAGATATTTCAAGTAATAGTTAACGCCATATTTGTAAACGAATTAAGATGAAGGGGTTAAATGAAACTTATTATAATATAAGGGGGTAAAATGTTATATGAGCGTAATTTAAGGGGGTTAAGTGTGTTTTGCCCAAGAAAGAAATTAAAACCATGTTAATAGTGGGAGAGGAGAGAGGATAGAGAATAAAAATAAAAATGTGGTGATATCAAAAAAGACCAAAAACACCAAGGTGGTTATTAGACCCACATACTTTATTAATAGCATAGATATAAATATAGATAACACAAAAACAAATTAATTTATATGTATATAATTCATAAATCTTGAAACCATTCAAGTAAGAGTCGTTGATGCGCACACTTGAATTGTCTCGGTGTGCTTTATTGTGCTACAAGTAAAATTATAATAATTTTAAGTTTTGATTTTTATAAGTTTATAACTAATAATTATTCAAAAAAAAAAATTCAATATTTATCAATTGTTGTAATTTTAAAATATTAAATTATCTACCACTTACTTCTCTATAAACTTAAAAATAAAAATTTCCGTGACATAATTTTACCAAAATATAATATTGTAATCCAATATATTATGTTATCGATTAAAATTTTTGAATACACTAATTATAATGTTTCAATTAATTTTTTGACTCATTATAGAAAACATGACAACATGTAACGACAAATTGAATACATATCTTGTACCTCCAACGGCAGTCGGGCACCCTCACCCTCACCCTCTCTCTCTCTCTCTCTCTCTCTCTCTCTCTCTCTCTCATCTTCTTGGAAGGTTCATGGAAACTTGGGTTAAGTTATACTAATTATTAAATTCACATTGGCATCTCATAATTTTGTTACAGATAAGTCTATTGCCTTCGACTTCAGCCGTTGCGGTAGGACTAAGTGCATACTGTGTTGCACTTTCAATCAGGTAAACCTCTTTTTCACTTTTCTTGTCCAACTTTATTTGCGAATTTGCATGTAGTTTACTGCCTTTTTCTGCCTTTGTTGACTTGCTTGGTAGTTTAAAAAGGTTGGTTTTTGGTAAACAATTTTCATAATTTTACCATCGCTTGGCCCTTTTTACATGTATCTATATTATATTGGGAATTCAAGATCCGATTTAATCGAATTTGTATTGAAATTGTAACAAATCTTCGGGTCCCAATATCATCGAATTAGTGTCGAAATTGTAACAAATCCAACCTTAAAATTCAATATATCAAAATTTGATGTTCGATTTAGATGGTAGGTTGGATGCTGGTTGAAATATGATACAAGACACGGCGGACTTGACAAATTTAAAGTCTGATCAAGGGTGTCTTCTCTCTCTCTCTTGATTTTGTTTTTTGGGTGATTGGTGGGTGGAAAATCTAGTTGGCTGGAGCCAGAAATTGCGCAGCGGTAGCGATTGAATCAGGCCTATTTTATATCAGTTTTTCTTTCTTTTTGTTTTGTTTTTTTTTTTATATCGAAAATAACTTCACATAAATATTCTACCCTATATTTATTGTGTGATATACAAGTTTCCAGTTCAGTTCCTCATCATAATGGCCTACTTAAAATTCTTTATCGTGCCCAAGGTTGTCGCCTATTTCTTTCCCATAATTTTCCCAAACTCATCATTATTCTAAATCTTAAAAAGTACATTATTATTATTATTATTATTATTATTATTATTATTATTATTATTATTTTTTCAATTTTAATCTCATTCGGTTCTATCAAATTATTAATGGCATGTATGACCATTAAGTTGGACCGGCTCATTAGATGCAACTCAATTGGGTACTGCCCAATAGATGTTTTTGATTATTGTATTGAGTATGATGATATAATAAATTTAATTTTTAACACTTTTTGATATTTTTATATTCAAATTAAACAATTAAAAACATGTGTAAGTGTTTTGCCTTTTTTTTATAATTTTTTTTTCTTTAATGGGTAGAACTTATTTTAGTTGATAATTTGGTCATAAACACAACATGTGCTTTAATTTAATAACTATTCGATTTACATAAATTAAAATTTATTCGGAAAAAAAGTTATTATTTATTAAAGTTTTAATACAATCCATCGACTCTACAAAGTTCCATTTTTTTTTACAAAGTTCCATTTTTTTTAGTAAAAAAGTAACACGTATAACTAGAATCGAATGAATATGATTTATCGTCGGCAATAAAATTTTAAACTACTACTATATTAAATTATCCCATACGAGTTATTTGTGCCAAAATTTAGAAAAGGAACTATCTTTTTGGATCGAGGGATTGTATTAAAACTCTTATCAAATAATATTTTTCTTCTCTAGTAATTTAAAATTTAAAATTAGAAAATATAAGACACACATGAAAATATCTAGCCATGACTAGATTCTAAAACAACACATCTTAAATCCATTAAAAGAAAAGTCAAAAAAGGGCCAAAAAGAAAAAGCAAATTGTCATGAAGCGTTTCTGTATTAATTATAATTAATTAAAAAAATCTATAAAATAAAAATTAATACAAAAGATTCTGTAAAATGTGAAAACTATTAGCGAAGACCCTCGATCGATAGTGTACCTTACGCACCCTATTTCTGTATGTATGATAGTGTTTCAAACTTGCAAATTTGCTCTTTTGATCTTGAGTTAAATTTATAAAACTTCCCAATGTAAGTTTCGCATAGGCTCCGGGATGCTAACGCAGCAAAAATATAAAAATTTAACACATAACAATTATATAAAAGCGCATCCCGTTGCTATTGCGACGCGAATCTTATGCAAACAACAAAGATGTTTAATAAAGAACAAACGAAATTATACCTTTGATAAGTCCGTAATTATAGTTGATTTTTATGTTTATTTTGTAGGACTTATCACGTATTTTTCTCATTTCATGCCTTATTATGCGTAAATTTGAGCTAAATCGTTGTTTTGTAGGTAAGAAGGGAAAAAGACCATAAAAGGCATGAAAAGTGGAATCAGAAGTTGCGTATTTACGCAAACTATTTCGAGTAACAACCCAATGCAAGTAACTCAGAGGAAAGATGGCTGTAAAAATACGTATGTACACAAGAAATTTTGAGTACTTACCCAAAGCCAGCAAGTTTGAAGAAAAACAAATCTGTAAATTTGCGTATGTATGCAAAATATTTTGCGTACATACGTAACGCCTGCGACAGCAATTAACAGTTTTCCTAGTTCAATTAGGATTCTATTTTTGGAAGGTGGCGTTAGGGTTTTTCTACCCTTTTTAGGTCCAGAAAGATTGTCACATTGGCTGTTGATGTTTTTACTTAGGTTTTAGTCTTTAGAACTCTTCTTTTCATATTTTTTTCTTTTTGGGATTTTGTGGAGAACGGAAGACGGAGAAATCAAGAACGAAAGGAAGAACAACCGAACGAGGGGAGTTCTACACCTTAAAATTCCAGCAATTAAGTTCCCTTCTTATCTTTTCATGAATTCTCTTGCATATTTCGTTTTTATGTTTAATTTCATTATGAACTAATTTAAATTAAGTATAGGGAAAATTACATCCACCTCCCCTGAGGTTTGGCGAAATTACATTTTAACCCACGATTTTTTGTAAATTACAAAAAAACCCCTGAGGTTTATTCCGTCTAACAATTTACCCCAGCCGTTTATGACCGTTAGGGTTCCGTTAGTTTTTGTACGTAAAGTTCCGATAGTACCCTTGACGGGTTTTTTTGTCATATATATAAAATATTTGGGGTTGTATGTTATGTATTACATCTTTGTGGGGCTAAAAGTAATAATATTGAAAAAATTGCTCCGTTTTCCGACAAGTTTTTCGGTGAACTTGAAGTGGGTCTTCAACTTTTTGACGTGGAAAACACATTGGTGAGGTTAATTTTGGGCTAGAGTAGGTTTTATACATTTTTCGTTTATCACTTGTAATTATTACATATCACATGGGGTTATTGAAATATACACAAAAAAATGTGGGTTAAATTGTAATTTCTCCAAACCTCAAGGGAGGTAGATGTAATTTGCCCTATTTAATATCAGCAAAAAATAAAGGGCAAAATGGACTTTTTACACGTTCCGTCCATTACTTGTAATTATTACAAACCTCAGGGGGTTTTTTGTAATTTACAAAAAACCGTGGGTTAAAATGTAATTTCGCCAAACCTCAGGGGAGGTGGATGTAATTCTCCCTTAAGTATAAGGGTGGTGTAATTCATCGGTTTTTGCTATTCTATGAAAATCCTACGAGTTTGAATTGGTTTTCATATATTTTCTTTGTTGTGTGATTCTTGTTTAATGGTTTAATATGTGGTTAGGGTTTGATCACCCCTAATTATCGAATTTGGGAATCGTGATGAGGTCGAGAGACGATTCACGATATTAGCTCAAATTAAACAAGATCAATTGGGTTAAAGTTGCATGAGAATGAATTTAACTTTAATTGAGCCCTAAGGCAGTGTTTAAAAATTCGTATAAATACTTCGAAAGTTGGGATTAATTGAATGAGAATTGGTTAGTCTTAGACTTAGAGGAATTGTATGAGTTAATTCCGCAATACTCGAGAGAGATTGTGGATATATTCGTTCCTAGGCTTCACACAACCACGAAAACCACTCAAATTGGGGATTGGATTAGAATAGCAAATTACGTGAATGAAACCACCTTACACTTGCATTTCTTGCCTTGATTATTCGTTTTTATTGATTTTCACAAGTTGTTCTTTTTAAGAATTTAGGTAGAAAAATCAAACCCACTATTCAATTTGATCAATTTAGATAAACAACACAAGTCAATTTCACGGGCCAAATCACAATCCCTGTGGATTCGACACTTGACTCACTTTTTATTACTTGTACGACTGCATGCACTTGCGCAGACACAACAAGTTTTTGGGGCCGTTGCCGGGGATTGGCGCATTTGACTGTGATACTAGCTTGTGTGTTTAGACTAAATTCTTTCTTTTTATTTATTTATTTATTGTTATTATTGTTATTTTTGCTGTTGGGTTTGTGTTCCTTCGTGTGTAGGTGCTTTGTAGCGTATGATCACGAGGCGTGCAAGTTCACGAGCTGAACTAGTGCCTTTGGATCTTGAAATCGAAAGAGCCAACAGAAAGAGGAACGTAGCGAGAAGAGCTAGGATAGCTCAGGAGCTGATTATGGCGGACAACCAAAACATTGGGGTTAATGGTGGCAATGATCAAAATGCCCCATCGGGTGACCAAAATGCAAGAACATTACGGGATTACATTGCACCCCAAGCCGAAGGAGCGAGAACGGGGATACAAAGGCCGCGCATTGAGGCGAACAATTTCGAGATCAAACCGGCCTTATTAAACATGGTGACTAACAATGTGCAGTTCTATGGCCTGCCGAATGAAGACCCCCACCAACATCTAGATAACTTTCTAGAGTTGTGTGACACCATCAAGATCAACGGAGCGTCGGACGATGCAATAAGACTAAGGATTTTTCCTTTTTCTTTAAGGGATAAAGCCAAAATTTGGCTCAACTCGGTGCCAAGCGGGTCTATAACCAATTGGGAGCAACTGTCACATGCATTTCTAAGGAAGTATTTCCCACCAGCCAAGACAGCCAAGTTACATAATGATATTTCCACCTTTTCCCAAAATGGGTGGGAATCACTATATGAGGCGTGGGAGAGGTATAAGGAGCTGCTAAGGAGGTGTCCCCACCATGGACTACCTAGATGGATGGTGGTGCAAACGTTTTACAACGGATTGGGAGCCAACACTAAGTGCACAATTGATGCAGCAGCTGGAGGTTCTTTGGTTACAAAGACCGTGGATGATGGCCACATCCTAATTGAGGAGATGGCGATCAACAATTACCAATGGTCGGCGGAATCCACCACTCAAAAGAACCAAGGGGGTAAGTTAGAGCTCAATGCCATTGCATCGCTACAAGCTCAGGTAAGCGCTCTAACTCATGAGTTGGATTCCTTGAAGGGTAACAACTTGAACGTTAGCCCTAAGCCTTCTTGTGAGTTATGTGGTGATTTTACTCATGTTTCCACTGATTGCTCGTTTGGGAGTCTATTTCCCGTTGTTTCTAGTGAACAGGTGAATTTTGTGGGAGCAAACATGCACGGAATATGCAGGAGAGACAAGCCAACAACCCATACTCCAACACGTACAATCCGGGGTGGAGGAATCACCCAAATTTCTCGTGGGGTGGTCAGAATGTGAATAGGCCACAACACCCATCTGGATTCCAATAGAACTACCCGCCCCAGCAAGAGAAGGCGAGCCCCCTTGAAACGAAGATGGATAAGTTTATTGACGCTTTGGGGGTAAAGATGGCGTCGCAGGAAGAGAGATTGCAAAGGCTCGAGGGGAAGTTCTCCTCCTCCATTCATAATCTAGAGGTTCAAGTGGGCCAATTGGCCAATGCATTAACCAACAACGTCCATGGCAATCTCCCCAGTAACACAGAAGTCAACCTTAAGGAGCAATGCAATGCAATCACTCTAAGAAGTGGGAAGGAATTGGAGCCACCGAGAGGGTCAAAAGTTGAAAGCAAGAAAAAGGAAGACGTTCAAGAACGTGATGATGCAAAGGGCAGTGGAAAACAAGAAGGGAGAAAGAAGATTGATCGAGCTCCATTGGTGCCAAAAGCAAACTCCTATAAGACTAGGGTGCCTTTTCCACAACGCTTGAGGCAAGCGCAGCAGGAACACCAAAAGAAGCAGTTTCTTGATATTTTCAAGAAACTACACATCAATATCTCATTTGCTGAGGCATTGGTGAACATGCCACACTACACCAAATTCTTAAAGGAGATCATCTCAATTAAGAAGAAGTTGGAGGAATACCAGACTGTGGCGTTGACGGAGGAGTGTAGCAGCATCATTTCTCAAAAGCTGCCATTGAAATTAAAAGATCCAGGGAGTTTTACTATCCCTTGCGTGATTGGCAAGTTTGAGTTTTCTAATTGTTTATGTGATTTAGGATCTGCTGTTAATTTGTTGCCTCTTTCTGTTTTCAGGAAATTAGGTGTCGGCGACTTATCCCCCACCACTGTTTCCTTGCAATTGGCGGATCGATCACTCAAGCGACCTGTGGGGGTAGTGGAGGATGTCCTAGTCAAAGTCAAGAAATTTATTTTCCCGGTTGATTTTGTGGTGCTCGACTTTGAGGATAACAGAGATGTGCCTTTAATCTTAGGGAGGCCTTTCATGAACACTGGGAGAGCATTGGTGGATGTCAACGCGGGAAAATTGACTCTTAGACTTGGGGACGAGAGTATAGATTTTGATGCTGTCAAATTTATCAAATGCCATAATGGGGATGATCATTGCATGAGACTGGAGGCAACCGACAACTATGTAAGAGAAAGAAAGAAGGGAAAAGAGGATGAGCGGGATGAGGGGAAAAGGGACCCAGTGTGCAAACAGTTACTAGAAACCTTAAGTCCTACACCACCCTCAAGTATTCAACCCCCTAAGGTAGAGGTTAATTAAGCCTTCACCACGAAATCCGAAAGATACCTTTTTGGGGGAGAATAAAACCCTACAAATCATTTTAGGTCCTCCATTAACTAGAGAGCAAAAGAGGAGAATTGTGAGGCTAATCAAGGGTAGAATTAAGGCAATGGGGTACCAAACTCCTGAAATCAAGAGGATTAGAAGTTCCATAGGCATTCACGAAATCTTATTGGAAGATGATGCAAAGTCGAGGAGAGAAACAAAGGAGTGGCACGATGCCCACATGATGAGAAAGAAGTCCCACAAGGGACAACGAGAGGAGCATTTTATGGTGAATGACCAGTGTTTGAAGGCGTATGTGAGTGGAGATGTGGACCAAGGAGGGTCGATATCATACATCGACCTCATTCTTTAAAAATGTCGAAAGGAGTCGAGCTAAAGACTTTAAACAAGCGCTTTTTGGGAGGCAACCCAAAATTTTTTTGTGTTTCTCGTGCTTTTGTTTCTTTTAGTTTTGTGTGTTTTTGTTTGGTTAGACCATTTGAGGTTTTGATGTGACTTTTGGTTGATTTGTTGGCTTTGTAGGGGATTTTCGTTTCTGGAAAATTGGGTACTTACGCGAGAAATTTTGTGTTGCTACTTAGTTTGGTAAAGCAAGTGTTTTTTTGAGAGGTGAAGTTTCTGTACAATTGGGTACTTACCCAGAAATTTTTGGGTAGTAACCCAATTTTACAGAACCTTGAAAAAAAAAGAGAGAGAGAGAGAGAAAAATAGGGGGAGAGAACACGTTTCTTTTCTGAAAGCCTAAACCTTAAACTTAAACTCTCTCCCTAATCCTTTCCTTCTCTCTCTCGTCTCTCCTTCCCTCACCTTTCCCTAAACCCTATTCCCCTATCTCTTCCCCTCCCTCCTCTACTGCCCAGCCGCGCAGCCACCTGCACCAGAGCAACCCCTGTTTCCACCGCATCCGCACCGCATAGTGCCGCACCACCACCCAAGGAGGAGGAGGAGGAGGATGCGACCGAGTTCTATGATGCCGTCTGACCTCAGGTGTTTTCTATCATTTTCTTTACTTTCCGTTTGGTTTTATTTTTTTCGCTTTCTTAGTCTTTGTGTTTCAGTTGTGTCTTGTCTGGCCTTGTTTTCTGTACTTTGGGGACAAAGTACCCTCTAAGTGTGGGGGAGGTTTCAATTGCCTAGGATAATACTTATGAGGTTAATTGTTGTTAGTTATGTGTATGGAATTTGAACAAGAATTGTATATCGGCTGGAAACCCGGATGGCCAGACGAAAAGATTCATCTTTGATGACTCGTGTCCTGGTATAACAATGCCGCGTATAGTTCAAGTTCAATTCCATTGCATTCAAGCTAAATTTTGGTGATAATAGCTATATGTTGGACTTCGAAAAAACTTTTTTGTGTCGCGCTGTTTGTTTTGTGTCGTTCTTGGAATGCATGTGCTTTGTTAAAACTCTTTATTCTGTGATGATTTTGTGCTATGAAACGCTATGTTTGGAACAATGAGCATGCATGAAGCATTTTGTGTGCACTTGAAGAAAGAATTGTTGTTATTTTGCTATCCCCTAATCACTTTGAGCAAATGGATGGAGCAATGATTGCTAAATGATTTAATGAAAATTTATATTTTTGTGAGAGGATTTCGCATGTGCTTTAATGCATTAGGACACTAGAATCGATTTGATTTCTTGTCGAGGCGAAATCCTACACTATGTTAAATTGGGGAGATGACTTAGGCCATTTTTAAAAAATTTTGAGCCTTAATTGCCTATTTGTTGTTAAATATAGCCCTTGAGTCCCTCTTGAGCCTACATTGTGCTTATTTCTCTTGATAGCCACATTACAAGCCCAAAAGCACAATGTCTACATATCTTAATCCTTTCCATGCACTTTACTTGAATTGTGATAATTGTGGAGTTACGTAGTGGATATGTGAAATTATGAGGGGATTAAATGGAGGGTTGTATGTATACTCGATTTCGGGATTTACTAGCTCGCTCTAGAGAGAAAAAAAAATGCTGAAAAATTGTGAAAAAAAAGAAGGAAAAAAAATGCAGAAAAAAAGGAAAAAAATAGAAGGAAATGAAAGAAAAAGCGAGCTAGCACTCTCAAACACATAATGAAAAAAAAAATTACATGGAGAGTGATGGTTTTGAATAAGTTTGGAGGCGTGGAATGCATGAATAATGCTCTAAGAACTTCACATTGTCCAATTTAAGCAACTTGGGTGCATGAGCCACATACTTTTCTATATTTTTCCTACCCTTCACCCAAGCCCTACATTACAAGCTTAATTAAGTCCTATCGATCCTCGGTTTATCGTTGTCTACATTAGTGGAGATAAGAATGAAAAACCGACTTATGGAGTCCACTTTTTGCGCCTATCGCATGAATATAAATTGATCCGGATTATTGGTGATTGTTTCTCTTGATCGTATCACACACGATAACACGGGGGATGCTTGACAATGATGGTTGTTTGTAGAGGGTACATGAAATTTTAATTGTTTGCACATTGAACTAATGACATAGTGCTTAATAGTTTCTGAGAAAAATAAAAGGGAGTTTTACTTTGGTGCGTGGTGTTCCAAGAATGAGCTGTTATTGTGTCCAAGTCCTGTGTGTTGTCAATTTTGAGTTGCTCGAGGGCGAGCAACATTTAAGTTTGGGGGAGTTGATAAGTCCGTAATTATAGTTGATTTTTATGTTTATTTTGTAGAACTTATCACGTATTTTTCTCATTTCATGTTTTATTATGCGTAAATTTGAGCTAAATCGTTGTTTTGTAGGTAAGAAGGGAAAAAGACCATAAAAGGCATGAAAAGTGGAATCAGAAGTTGCGTATTTACGCAAACTATTTCGAGTAACAACCCAATGCAATTAACTCAGAGGAAAGATGGCTGTAAAAATACGTATGTACGCAAGAAATTTTGAGTACTTACCCAAAGCCAGCAAGTTTGAAGAAAAACAAATCTGTAAATTTGCGTATGTATGCAAAATATTTTGCGTACATACGCAACGCCTGCGACAGCAATTAACAGTTTTCCTAGTTCAATTAGGATTCTATTTTTGGAAGGCGGCGTTAGGGTTTTTCTACCCCTTTTTAAGTCCAGAAACATTGTCACATTGGCTGTTGATGTTTTTACTTAGGTTTTAGTCTTTAAAACTCTTCTTTTCATATTTTTTTCTTTTTGGGATTTTGTGGAGAACGGAAGAGGGAGAAATCAAGAACGAAGGGAAGAACAACCGAACGAGGGGAGTTCTACACCTTAAAATTCCAGCAATTAAGTTCCCTTCTTATCTTTTCATGAATTCTCTTGCATATTTCATTTTTATGTTTAATTTCATTATGAACTAATTTAAATTAATTGTAAAGATGGTGTAATTTCATCGGTTTTTGCTATTCTATGAAAATCCTATGAGTTTGAATTGGTTTTCATATATTTTCTTTGTTGTGTGATTCTTGTTTAATGGTTTAATACGTGGTTAGGGTTTGATCACCCCTAATTATCGAATTTGGGAATCGTGATGAGGTCGAGAGACGATTCACGATATTAGCTCAAATTAGACAAGATCAATTGAGTTAAAGTTGCATGAGAATAAATTTAACTTTGATTGAGCCTTAAGGCAGTGTTTAAAAATTCATACATATACTTCGAAAGTTAGGATTAATTGAATGAGAATTGGTTAGTCTTAGACTTAGAGGAATTGTATGAGTTAATTCCGCAATGCTCGAGAGAGATTGTGGATATATTCATTCCTAGGCTTCACACAACCACGAAAACCACTCAAATTGGGGATTGGATTAGAATAGCAAATTACGTGAATGAAACCACCTTACACTTGCATTTCTTGCCTTGATTATTCGTTTTTATTGATTTTCACAAGTTGTTCTTATTAAGAATTTAGGTAGAAAAATCAAACCCACTATTCAATTTGATCAATTTCGATAAACAACACAAGTCAATTTCACGGGCCAAATCACAATCCCTGTGGATTCGACACTTGACTCACTTTTTATTACTTGTACGACTGCGTGCACTTGCGCAGACACAACAACCTTTATGCCATCCGTTTGATAGAGGGAATTGTTGTATTCAAATACGAGTCATCCTTGAATTTCCGCTCGATCAATCGAACTGCATTGTATGAATTCACGCGTATAGGAGCCCAAGCGTTCTCCCTCTAAAGATAGTCCACATGAACGGATCTCCTCAGGTTCTCGATTCTATATTGGAATCGAATTGAAAACCATCTTTATGTATATGAAACTATTTCTATTCTAACTTTTAGAATAATTCCTAAACCCTTTAGAAATAACTGAGAAGAGCGGATATATATTTTGAATTGTATCTTAATCCTGTGATCATCGATTGATCAAGAACTAAGAACATATAAATAAATCAAGAAGGGGGAACAAGAATGCATTATGATTGTCACACAATCATTCTCATGTGCTATGCAATGAATTAAAGAAAAAACAAATTTTCCTCTTGTGTATATTCATTGCCACACGCCCTTTGTCTATCTATATATTGTAGATGCTCTCTTCTCTAGTCCCGTACATATGATATATTTATATACACTATTAATGAAAAGAGACATAAACTTAGAAAACTCCTTTTTCTCATGTGTATCATCACTTTTCCGTCTTTTTCTCTTAGTACACTCAAAGTATATGTCTATCTATATCACATGTACGGTTATCTATACATATTTATACTTTTTCTCACATGTGATATATATGTACCCATATATATGATCTATCTAGATATATATGATATATCTCCTATCTAGATACACGTACAAGTACATATATATATATTGTTTATATATATCGGCCACATATATAATTCATCTTATATATGTATAGGTTTGTGATATATTATATATATATCCATATATATTTATATATCAAGAATTCTTCTATTCTATTTCAAACTCTTTAAAATAGATCCCCACTTGATTTCTTATTTGATAATGATAAGAATCTCTATTCTTATATTAATCACATATCAACTAAATCTCCATTTAATTGATTTAATCAGTTAATTCATAATTAATTGATTCTTCTATCAATTTCACTAAATTTATTTAATCCACCAAATCAATTAATGGGCTTGGACTTTAAAATTCAATTAAATTAATCCTTTAACTTTATTCAATTAAATGAACTATTTAATTTAATTGAGTCAATCAATTAACTTAATATATTCTATTGATTAATTAATATTTAATTAATTAATGGATTGGGCTCTCGAGCCCAATTAAATTAACTCTTTAATTTAATTTAATTAAATCAACTTATTGATTCAATTAAATCCATCAATCAATTAATTTACTTAATCAATCGAATATATTGTATCCCAATCGATTAAATAAATACTTTGATTTAATCCAATTAAGTGTTTCATGTACATTTAGGAGTTTATCCATTCATTTGTGTGTGACCCCTTACATTCACCAATCGATTAGAAATGGGCTCGCAACTCATTGCGATATTTTAGATGATAAATTCATCAACCAATTAATTAAACTCATTTAATTAATCACTTATGAATTAGAACTCATTCTAATTCATAGTACTCATCTATGACGGTCTATGTCCAACAACAAGCCCACGAGGCCTAGTCAATAGGTGAAGTGTAATGCGTGAACCTGTCTGCTTATGGTTATCGTACAAATACGTTCATTCCATTATCTAATCTCCCGATTGAGTTATAGGGTATGGGATTTGTCAGAAAACCTTTTAACCTCAATTCTATGGTTCTTATTTATAATTAGTCTTTTCGACAATCGATCTAGAAAACTTATTTCTAATCATTGTCTCTACCGTGGCTACGAATTTTCCTAGACTAGTTAAAATAGAACACATAGGAGATCACTCACTCTACAAGATGAGCAAATGGATCCTTTATTGACTCTCACAAACCTTCATATATAGGAGATCTATACCCAACATAGGCGCCATAAGACCCGCCACGGGATCGATGCCTATATCAAAGTATAAATTCACATGTACAAGATTACTATAGAGCCTCAAGTCTAAGGACTAATTAATGCACACCATAAGCTGAGAAACAATCCTAAATTTGATGTGCAACTAGCGCTCCCATTTAGGTGTTTCTCGGTGGGATCCTTAGTGAACTCATTCTCTAATGAGCACCTACTTATGCATATGAATGTCTCTACATTCGATGCCTATGAAACAAGACATCCTCCCATTTGAGATATGTCATAAGCACAAGTCTTAATCCGAGTCATGTTAATGCCCCTAGTATTTGTTAGACTCTTCGACTTGGAGTGATTTAGATCACGCCTTAGAGACTTGTTTCAAGACCTCCATCTCTATGCGAGGCCAGGTCCCATAACCTTATGTGATCTAGGAGCTTCAACCATATGTGTATAACCTACACATTATGATGAAGGTGGCCAAAAAGTATAAAGTTTTATTTATGTTATTAATCGAAAAGATTGTTTGTTATAATGAGTATTTAAAAGGATCGCAAATTTCATTGGTTTGCCGGACACTACTCTAACACTATCCACTGGGTTAAGAATATAAAGGGTTTTAGATTAATTTTTTTAACATAGGATTTTTTGTGCTAGTTTTTTTTGGTGAACTCGAGACATCCTGTAGATGTCAATCGGAACGTCACATACGCGCACACACACACACCCAAAGAAAAAAGGAAGGAGACACAAGGCATCGAACCCAGGACCTCAATGATACTGCCTAGGACAACCAATCAAATTAAGTTGCCGACTCACTAAGTCGAAAGGCCGAGTTGGCATCCTCTTTTTTTGTTTTGTTAGAAGAGATCCAGAAAGCAGAAGTTGCTCTATTAACTAATAGCTTAAACTCACCAGCTCATATAGTAAAGAAGGTAGACCATCTATTCCATTTTCCTTCGTGAAATAGCGATGATCAATTAGCCTAAAAAAAACTAGTAGCTACATTAATAATAATAATAATAATAATAATAATAATGATAAACTAGTAGCTGCAGGGGCGCCAATAGAGAGGGGCCGGACCCTAACGCTCAGTTCAAATCCCCATAATTAAGCTACAACCCCAGTGGTGATTTTTTGTGCTAGCTAGAATTGACACCAAAGATTTTATAAATTTAACTCAGGAAAAAAAAAGGGTTTATAAAACTAGTCTTGTTTCTGTTAAACACGGCAAAGTTGACTTGGAAATATTTCTATGGAAGATTTTTGGAAATTACAGTTTTTATTTTTCTTTCTTTTTCATTTTTTTCTTCTAGTTATTATTATTTTCATTTTTCTGAGTTGAAATGGTCAGCCTAATTAAAGCTAGAAACACAGAGGTTTCCTAATAAGAAAGAGAAAAAAGAAATTGTCAAACAATATATTAATAACATAATAAAGAAAGGTTTGACAGCCAGCGTTTGTAGTCCAATGGTTAGGATAATTATCTTCGAAGCAATAGCCCACGGTTCGACTCTCGGCAAACACATTTCGATTTTGCGCTTTTCAAATTTTTGTGCTTTTTTTGCAGCAAAATCGTGTCTCCCGTAAAGCGATTTTAGTTTAGTTCAATCTGGAATGATTCAGTCAATTAATAATTTCCAAAGGTTTAAAATATAATGAAGACCTAACCAGCAACGTCTGTAAGTACTATACATACAATTTCTTTAAATTTTTAAATTTGACAAAATTTAAAATATGTTTTTATTTTAGGGAAAAATAATAAAACTTCAAACTTTAATAGAAAAGTAATATGTGTAATATAATTTTGGGTAAATCACACTCTAAAGTTTACGGTTAGAATCCCTTTAGTCTCTAATCTTTAAATTGTGACATTTTACTCCCTCAAATTTTAATTACGTTTCACTTTAATTTTTCAGTTAATTTGTTGGGGGTTAAAATTGTCAATCAAAATTTAAACTTCACTATAGTCTTTCAAATTTTATATTTTTGGCACTTTAGTCTTTGATTTTTTTTTTTCACTTTCTTCGAAATTTTGTTTTATTTTTTTTGGTTGTGTAAGATATGAGGTATGCTGTGATTTTATATTTATATTGGTAAATTATTATGAGGCTCTTAAGGTTTTGCTTTAATTAAGATATTAAAATTGCAGAAATTAACAATATTGTAGGTATAGGTAAATGTATATAATATTTTCTAAATGAAAAAAGTATAAAATCATAATTTTTTCTAAAAAACTCAAAGGTTTAAGTAAATATAAAATCATAACTTATCACACATCTTTCAAATTTGAAAACACTACTAGAAAAGTGCTAATTTGCGACCGAGAAATTTGGTCGCAATTTGCAACCATATTTGCAACCGATTTAGCAAAATCTGACCAAGTTTGGATCATTTTTTTGCGACGGACTAATTCGGTCATAAAAATCATAAATTCGGTCGCAATTTGCGGGCACACCACAAAAGATTTTTGGCGCCACTTTGCAACGGACTTTGTCTGTCGCAGATGCGGTAGCTTAAATTTGCAACCAACTATATTGGTGGCAATTTTTTTCATTTCGTTTGCGACCAGCGTTATCCGTCGCAAAATTCCTTTTGTGGAGTTGATCGTGTTTGTGACCGATTTAGTCTGTCGCAAAAGGTTTTTGGTTTTTTTTTTGAAAATTTTCAGCCATTACCTATTAATTTAGATTTCACCTTAATTTTTTTTTTGAAAATATTTTTGTGGTGTAATATTTTTTATATGATGTTTTCTTATTTATGATATGTAAATTAGTATCAATGTAATTGAAACTAAAATAATTAGAAGTTAAAAGAATAAATTTTAATTAAGAATAATTAAGTTAATTATCAAAAAGAAAAGACTAATAATTAAGGATGGGGACCGATTTTTATTAGTTAGTAATATTTTTCCAGTTTTGCGACCGATATTGGGACCGCGTTCAGCCGTCGCAAAAGTGAAGACTTAACTCCAGCATTTTTTCCTATCTGCCCAATTCGGTTCCCCCCCAAACTAGGTAAGCCCTAGCGCTCTCTCTCTCTCTCTCTCTCTCTCTCTCTCTCTGTGTTCTGCGCCAGTGAGACCATTGCCAGACCGCGCCGGCAACCCAACTCCCAAATCATTGGCCGGCGACGCCTCCTCTGCTTATTTTTTGTTTGTTTTCCAGTTTCATCTCCAAATTTAATCTTTTTCGGGTTTTTTTTTTTCTGAATTTCAGCGGGTGGTGGAGCTTCCTTTGGGAGTATTTGTTCTTGGTAAGCTCTAATTTCAAATTTGATGTTTCTATTTTCTGTCTTGTTTGTTTCTATTTTCTGAATGTTGTTTGAATCTGCTGCGTATGACCTCTCTGTTTCTATTTGTCTAGCTTTACTTTGTTTTTCTTGTTTTTTTGAGGTTAAGTGTGCATATTTTCGTGAGGGAGGTTTTGGAAACAGACATAAAGTGCTTCGTACCTCTCTGCTTTGTGATTTCTGGATTTCTAATCCCAGTTTTTTGCAAACTTCATGTCTTCCAGAGTGTGTGAGAAGTGTGGTAAGCAATCCAAAAGGAATAGTGAGGGACTTAACGGCTCCTGGATAAGGTGATGGTGATAGCAATAACTAAATAAATAGAACAAGAAGTAAGAACAATGATATTATTTTAAATTGCCATTCATAGTTTTTAAATGTTGTAAATTGAACTATTCAGCCAATAATATCAATATTGAAAAAGTTATTGATTATATGTTTACTTGGGCGGTGCATTTCACTCAATACGTTATATGAGGTAATTAGATTGATAATATGTGTGTATGCAATAGTTATACAATAAATAAAAAGTAATTAACTACATATTATTTAACAAACTATTTTGCAGCAAATAGCTGCAAAAATGAACCGTTCATTTCTCGAAATATAGATTTTCTTTCCCATTTTTATCTCCAGTAATAAATAATAATAGTCTGTGGATGGATCTACAAAATATCAGGGAGCAAAGCATGGAGTGAGTCAACTCTGAACTGGGGTAGCAGTAATTACTAATTACTCTCTAATCCGGACAAGGACAAGAGAATTAGTCTAAAGTCTTCGATTATGAATTCAGTAATTAGTAATTACTCTCAAATCTGGACAAGGACAAGGGAATTAGTCCAAAGTCTTTGATTATGAATACAGTGATTAGTAATTACTCTTTCATCCGGACAAGGACAAGAGAATTAGTCTAAAGTCTTTGATTGATTATGAATTTAATATGCACATATATATAAATATTTTGATGCTTTAAAATTGTAGCTCTAGTTGCTCTGCAAGTGGCAAAATATGAGGAATTATAAGTTATGCAGTTTCAAAATGATTTAACAACCTTACACTTACCTCCCTTATGTGCAGAAAACTTACACAGACCACCCTGCACATGGAAGTGCTACTCATTGTTGTTTCTGTTGTTATATTGCTACCATGATGTGTTCTGTTGCTATTTTGTGCTGTAACAGCAAGCTGTAGGGGCAGCAACACGTTGCTCATCGGGGCTGGGCATGTGATGTCCAGCAGCGCTGCCTCTTACGCTTCCGACGGGCTGACTTGAGCACCTTCTGCTTCTGTTGTTTTGTTGTTGCCAAGCTATGTTTTGGTGTTGTTTCTGCTCCCACTCATGTGCATTTGTTGTTGCCTAATACATGTATAAAGATTGAATACATGATGTTTTGTCTTTCTGATGTTATAACTAGTTTTCTATTTCAATTCAAGTAGTTATAAATTATGAATTCTTGGTGCAGACTTGTGTATTTTCTAGAAGATAATACTAAATTGGATTAAAACTGACCCACTAAAACTCCCAATCCCACAAAACCAAAGAGGCAACTTAGGAACTTGGAAAGGAAATTCCTTATGAGCTATAGTATGGACCTTGGAAATAATTCTTTTAGTACGAAAGTTTGGTAAATCACACATTCTTTAACTTTACTCAAAGTCAATGGCTAAAATAAGAGGGGATGGCACCTTTATCCTTATCTTTCAATTAATTGGACTTTTTGTCGTGCTTCTATGGTTGTGTACATAATATAAGTAACTTCATATATATATATATATATGTATATATTGCATTAACAAATCATTCATTGTTTATCCTTTTTTTTAAAAGGGAGCTTAACAAGTTTTGGTTTCTTGATTGTGTTTTCTGCTTCTCAAGTAGGAATATTATTGTCTTCCACTTAGTTTTGGGTTCCCACACAACCATTTTCAAGAAAACGTCAGGTACTGAGTATCATTAGTTCATTCCCACCATTTTGTTTTTGTTTATGTACAAGGAAACGATTTATGCCATTGAAGTATATTTGAGTACAATATGTATATACATGTATATATACACATATCTGCTTTAAATATGGAAATGATCTTTTGCTTGAATAGTTATATGTAAGTTAGATATTTAATTACGAGATGTTTCACCTAGATTATTACCTCTACAGAGTATGGATACGTGAACATCGTAGTTGGATGTATAATAGGCTTAGGCCAAGACGACAAGGCTATACGAAAGAATTTGAGGTCGGTCTTAAAGAGTTTATGCAATTTGCAGCGACCCAACCACAGTTACTAAAGGATGGAGGATTTAGGTGTCCTTGTTTAAAATGTAATTGTAGGAAAATCAAGAGTTCTGATAAGGTCGAGCTTGATCTATTAAAGTATGGATTTCAGCCTAATTATTGGTATTGGACGGCACACGGCGAAATTGCACCAGAGGGTTATGGTTTGTATGTGGGCGATCCAAGTAGCACTACCCAGTATAATATAGATAATGATATGTTTAACACATATGAAAACTTGGTGTACGATGCGATGGGCATTGATATGCAAAATGAAGTCGAATTAAGCCGTACTAGAGGGAGTTATGATCACGGTAGAGAAGAACCTCCAAACGCTGATGCTCGAAGACCACTGTGGCCAGGATGTGAGTCTCAAACTGAATTGTCTTTGATTCTTCAAATGATGTGTTTGAAATCTGACTACAATTTGCCACAAGGGTGCTTTGATAGAATGACTAAAATTTTGAAGTCATCAACTCCTTCTGGAAGTTGTTTGCCAAAAAATTTTTACGAGGCAAAGAAGTTTATAAAGAAATTTGGGCTAACTTCAGAGAAAATAGATTGTTGTATTGGTGGGTGTATGATATATTACAAACTTGATAGTGATTTGAATGAGTGTAAATTTTGTGGGCATCCACGGTATAAATCATGTGAAAGGGGTAAAAAGAGGCAAGTTCCTTATAAAAGGATGCATTACTTGCCCTTAATTCCTAGACTAAAAAGATTATACGCATCCTTAAAATCAACCGAGCATATGAGGTGGCATTTTGAGCATAATAGAGAGCTTGGGGTGTTGTGTCATCCATCGGATGGGCTAGCCTGGAAGCACTTTGATGAAAAACACATTGAATTTGCCGCAGAAACAAGGAATGTTCGTCTTGGTTTATGTGCAGATGGATTCAATCCATTTAATCATTCATCGACGCAATATTCTTGTTGGCCAGTAATTATGACACCTTACAAATTGCCCCCTGAAATGTGCATGACAACCCCTTACATGTTTCTAACTTGTTTGATTCCTGGACCACACAATCCAAATGAGAGAATTGACGTGTACTTACAGCCTTTGATTGACGAATTGAAAGTTCTTTGGGTTGAAGGGGTGGAAACGTATGATATCTCGAGAAAAGAGAACTTTTGAATGAGAGCTGCACTCATGTGGACGATCAATGATTTTCCTGCATACGGGATGTTATCGGGTTGGATGACTTTGATAGTGTGTTGAACACTGTAATGGATGTCAAGGAGAAAACTAAAGACAATGACAAGGCTCGACTTGACTTGGTTGAATATTGTAAGAGGTCAGAACTGCATTTGAAACACTCATCTCACCCAGAGAGTGATCCAAGCCAATCAAATGCATCTGAAAGTTCACAAGCTAGTGCATTGATGACTATTCAGAGCCTTCCAACCTCGAGGGAAAGAGTAAAACATTCTTCACTTCGCTTATATATAAATTTTAATCATTATTTTCTAAATAATTAAACACAATTATAGGGAATGTCATATGCTCTATGGTTATACTTTCAGTTTTACATATACTACCTTACTTGTTTATATATTTGAATATGTCACAGATTTACTGAGCAGCTAAAGTGTGCCCAAGCCATTACCGCCATCATAGAGTCTCATTTTACGGGTGCTTGGGAGTCATGGACGAAGATCCCCGAGGGTGATAGGAATATGTGGTTTGTGGAGTTTGAGGTAAAAAAAGTTCTAATTTATCCATAAATGTTGTTATATATTAATAATTTTTTGTACTAAAACATGTATTTTTTTCATGTCATTGTAGAAACGCTTTTCATTTGCCGAGCATGATAAGAGACAAATAAGGAAGAACTTTGAGAGCAAGGGTTCACAGATATTGAAAAACAAACTGCAGCGATGCCTAGCGGCAGACAAGTGGCCTCAATGGATATTGGACGAAAATTGGGAGGTTTTGTGGGTTATTTGGAGCTCAGACGGGTACAAAAATAAGTCGGCTAAGAATAAGCAGAATCGTGCCTCAGATAAAGATGGGCGTGGCCACCCGGTTCATAGAGGAGGTTGCATTTCCCACCTCACACACGTCGATCGCATGGTAATTTCATTATATTCATGTTTTCAATTTATTTTAAAATATTTACATTTACTAATTTACGTAAAAAACAATTGTAGACAAAAAAGCGTGGCGGGGACCCTCCATCCCTAGCTATGGCATTCAAGGAGTTGCATTCAAAAACAAATACGGCTGGAGAGACAGTTTGGATGGATGAGCTATCAAAAAGAACTTATGTAAGAATTTTTTTTAATGTCTTAAGATTAGTAATTTAGTACATAGTTGAATTAATTAATTAAATTTATACTTTATAGGATGCATACTTTGTGAGGAAGGAGTACTATGAAAAGCAAAAGGAACTTTTGGGTGACGATTTTGAGATACCTACTGATATTGATGTAAGTTTGATTAATTTTTGATATATATATATATAGTGCTCATTTATATATATGTTTTAAAAACAATAGCTAATGGTTTATTATGCAAATAGATTTGGCTTGAGGTTGTTGGAGGACTGAACAAGGGACATGCCTATGGTTTGGCTGGGGCAGCTTCATTTGTTACTGGATCATCGTCTGATAAGTCTACTGGGACGTCGACACATCCTTGGGCACCTCATAAAACGAACATAGAATTGGTAAAGTTAGTTGACAAGGTGAGCACTGAAAATATGGAACTTAAGCAATCGTTAGCTGCTTTGACGTCCCAAGTTCAGTCCATTCATGAGATGATGAGGATGTCTCAGTTGACTCCTTACTCTCAAGGAGTGAGGTGCCAGGTCCCTTACTTCCCAATTCCTTCACATGGTTTTCCTTTTATGCCTCCTTCGACTATGCCACCTACACATATGCCTCCTCCAGTTGTAGATTCATCTTCAACACCTAGTAAATCCCGAAGGAATGTGAATGATGGTGGTGACCGTAGTAATGGTAGAAATGGTAGATGATGCATGCATATTCTTTAGATTAGTAAGGGATGTATTGAACTCGTATTTTGTTGGTATTAATATTGTCGATCTTAGGACGTTTTTACATTTTCATTGATGAATGTTGTTGGAGTACTTTGATATTGTTGTTACATTTTCGTTGATGAATGTTGTTAGAGTACTTTGATATTGTTGTTATATTTTCTTTGATGAATGTTGTTGGAATACTTTGATATTGTTGCTTTTGAATATTAGACTTGTATTGCAAAGAAATTTATTGTTGTTTGATTGCTTCGTTGGACAGGGGAATAGAAATATATACAAACTGCATAACAAAATAATCATATATTTGCGACCGAAATAGCGACCAAACAATTCGGTCACAAAAAATCGGTTAAAACATTTGCGACCAACCACTTCGGTCGCAAAAATCACAAAACTTGCGACCAATTTTGCGACCGACGCAATTGGTTGCAAAAAGCACAAAAATTTTTACCAAATTTGCGACCGCCTTGTCCGTTGCAAACTTTGTCAGACAAGCTCCACGTCATCATCTTTTGCAACTCACCGATGTCGGTCGCAAAATCGGTTGCAAAAATAATTGGTGGCAAACTTGGTACCAAATTTTGCGACTAGGGTTTTTACTACTGACTACCGTCGGTCGCAAAATTGGTGGCAAACGCGTTTTGCGACCGATTTTAAGCAAAAATCGGTCGCAAAATCCGGCGCAAATTCGCATTTTTCTAGTAGTGAAATTTTATGCCAAAATTTGACCGGTACAAGAAGACCTTGTTTTAGAAATACTGTTGCATAAATAATTTGTGGTAGCCTTGGAGTATTATTTCCCATTTTGTTTTGTTTCTTCATTTATTTTACTCTATGATCAAATTTAATTTTGATTCATTTATTGATAGTTCGTGACAACTACAACACCAACAGGAGTATATAGTACTACAATGTAAATAACTCCCTCATTTTAGGTTCCATGTTACAATTCTCACCTATCATTGAAGGGAATGCGCAACACATAACCAAATGTTAGGAGGGTAATTGTAATTTTTCATACTACAGGGGATTTTGCGAAAACACACGTAACCTTAAGGGTTTTATTATAATCAACCCTTTATAGCTATTACTATGAGGTATACATTTTGATACTAATTTGTAAATGGTTTATGGTTATCAGCGAGTCGATGGTTCTTGGGACTGGTATTGGTTAACTGAATCTCTCCTCCACGACGGGGACAACTTCTCCGGTGGTGTGGCATACTGAAACATTCATGGGAGAGTGTTGTAAATCACTTAACCCTCGCCGTCTGTAAAATTTACCGGCACATTTCAATCGACGCATAAATCGCCAGCCTTTTAAGCTTTCATATACATGTAATAGGATTTGGAAATTGTGGTAAGAGTTGCAATAGTTGTATATCTTGCAAAAATTGAAAGTACATGTTCTGTGCACGTAAATTGATACTGCATCTTTGTACAGGGATAAGATGATAACATGTTATATAGCCTTATGCTGACTTGGTTACAAATTGTTTGATGGATATATAACTAACATCTCAAAGTAAAACAAATTGAAAATGAAACTTGATAGAGAAAAAAAAAAATCAAACAGAGGACAATAGATACAACAGGAAACAACATGGTAGATAATATTTAGGGATAATTACATTTACACCAAACCTTTCGATAATATTTAGGGATAATTAACATCTACACTCTCGAGGTCTGGTGTACTTACACTTAGGTTAATTACACTCACCTCAGAGTGAGAGAGAAAGAGAAATGTGTTTGTTGGAAGTCGAACCCTTTCGATAATCTTTTAGGATAATTAACATCTACACCACCGAGGTTTGGTGTACTTGCACTCAGGTTAACTACACTCAACTGAGAGTGAGAGAGAAAGAGAAATGCATTTGTCAAGAGTCGAATCCGAATCTATTGCTTGGAAGACAATTATCCTAACCGTCGGACTACAAACGTCACATTAGTTATGTTATTATTTTAATGGGATGAGTTATAAACAAAGTAAATTTAATTTAAATGAGCACATGACGTTGGTCTCGTTACGCCAGATGTGGCATTTACAAGACAATTTCAATAGATATTGAATTAATTGTGTTTGGCTTTACTTACCAAAGAAAAATTGTTTGAAAGGCTATTTACAAGCTCATGCAATTTTGTCATCACATTAAAGATTGATTATATTCATTGATATTCAAAATTGTTAAAAATGGGCTAATTAATGATAACATTCATAATGGCCAATCTATGATTAAATCATTTATAATGAAAATTCATAAATAAAGCCTAGAGAGTGTTGTCTATGTGTTAAAAGACTGAGTGTAAATATCCCACATCAGATATTTAGCCGTGACAATTTAAGTATAAATATGATTAAGTGTGAAGTTAGTATAAGCTAATTCACAAAGGATCGCATATGGCTTGGCTGTCAACATGTTCTTTTCTCTGCAAAAGACACAATACACATAGGGATGACAACGGAACAGGTTTGGCCTGGACTCGGCAAGTCCTGGGTGGGCCCCGTTATTTTTTTAAATAATTTTAAAAAAAAATTAAAGAAAATGTATATTATCATAACTTTCTAATCATGAAAAAAATAATACTATTACCAAATTATTAATTATTTTTAAATTTCTATGAACATATTTTAATTTTTAAATAGTTAATTAAATATCGCTATCGCATATTTATTTGCACAAATTTTGAAATTATAACATAACTACTAATGTTAGGTAATTATTTTATGTATAGAAATAGCATATTTATTTTTTTATGTGACTATTTATATAATATATACTTTTGTATATAAAGTACAGATACATATATAAATTATTAAATAAAAAATATATAAAAAAATCCAAGCCGGGCGGGTCCGGGTCCGAGTCCAACCCGGACCCATTGCCATCCCTAAATACACAACATAAATTATGAGTGTTAAAATTGCTCTCTGAAATTGATCAATGTGAGAAATATATTTTTCTTTGAGTGCACCCCTAGTCGAGTGAGATCGAAAAAAACAGTTTGTTCTTCCGATATTGTGTACTTTTACTAGCATACAAGATGTTTGAGTTGGTGTGCTTTCGAAGTGAGGTTCGAAGCAGCAATGCAATTTGGAACACATCTCTGGACTGTCTTAGCCTGAAAGAAGTATTACAGGCCCATCGCACCGGTTAGTGATGCAAATATTTCTTCAAGGTTAACCGGCTCCAATCCGATGATTTAGTCATTGCAATACCAAATAAATACTGATAAGTTTACTAAACTTTCTTCTTTATTTATTTGTGTTCGGCATTTTTTAATTATTTTTGGCTATCGTATTTTATTTAAAATTGTTATTGCATTATATCTGTATTTTCGAATAAATCCACCCAAATGAATATCGTGTTTGCGATATTCTAGTTCATTATTTTTGTAACGAAAATTAATAAGGAAATTCGATATTGTAAAAGTTAATAAACTCAAGTTTGTGTCTTGATATTAATTTTCAGCATTTATTAATTGCTTTACGAGATGTGGTGATAAAATGAATTATTATAATACCGAGAGGGGGGGGGGGGGGCAGAATTAGATATATATATATATATATAAGTTGTAAATGATAACATAATAACTCAAACAAATATCATAAACAAAATAAAGGACACAAGATTAATAATTATCTGCATAATCAAATCTCTGTACTTTTAAGCTAAAAGGATAATTAATCTTGTTATCATCAAAAATCGTTTGGGTTGTATTAAAAAAGAGCCAACAGGAACAGTCGTCTCTTTTTGAAAATTTGTATAAATTATAGGCAAATCACACAATTGGTCCCTAAAGTTTATATTAATAATCACTCTCTAATTTTTAAATCACAACATTTTAGTCCTTCAAATTTTAATTATATTTCATTTTAGTCCTTTAGTCATTTTTTTAGGGTTAAAATTGTCAATTCAAAGTATAAGTCGCACTTTAATATTTAAGGAGTCATTTACATTTGTTGTTAATGGCAGCAAAGTTAGTTTAACACTCATAAACTGACGTTTACTTATATTGTCTAAATACTCGTTCTTAACACAAGAACCCAGGATTGTGATAAGTTGATACAAATTACGCATTTTGCCATTGTTAAATGCAAGTATTAATGAAGGCAACAATATTGGAGTGCTAATTAATTTAAGAAAAGAAGATAAGGTGATGTAAAAATAGAAAGATTTGTGCTATTCTAAAATATGAATTTTTAAAATAAATACTTGAGAAATTACTTACTAGTGGTACAAAATGTAATTTGAAACTTCTTACGAAATTAAAAATTTAAAACATTACATTTTTATTGAGTTCATACTATAATTACTAGAATTTGGCAGTGTCTTAAGTAAATTTGAGAAATAACAATTTTGGATTAAGGTGAAAATGTTGAGTATTTAGGTATAAAAATTAAAGCATATCGATTTGGAGGGGGGGGGGGTGTTTGGCATGAAGAGATGTATATTTTAAAAATATATTTTGATGTATTAGTTTTAGACTAATTTAATTTTTCGAGTTCACAATTTACTTTATATAAAATTAAATGTAATTAATTTTGTACATGTGATAATAAGATGGTAGGCTATATGCAGAAATATAACAACAACAACAACAACAATATTATTATTATTATTATTATTCATTCATTCATTCATTCATTCATTCATTCAATTGGAGACATAAATATGGTATTGAAACTTGACATAAAAGTGGTTTAACCAATTTATGGAATGTAACATAAATCAAAAATTGACTTTAAAGGAAAATGCAAAATATGTTGTAGAGGACGTAAAAATATTAAGGGGGCAAAAATGTAATCTCAGGGCAAACAATTGTTACCCAGCTAATCAAGTGAACATGATGCAAAAGTGGACTAAGTTATTGAAGCATTAAATTCCGAAGTAAACGAAAGTTTATCTCCACAAAAGTCATCAAACTCATTGTCCTTATCTAAACCAACCTGAACTCCAGCATTAATATCCTTCAAAATTTATTTTTTCACACAAATCCTCCAAAACTTACATTGTAGTACTATATACTCCAGTCAATGTTGTAGTCACCACAAACTATCTATAAAGGAACCAAAATAAAATTTTATCATATAGTAAAATAAATGAAGAAACAAACCACAATGGGAAACAACACTCCATGGCTACCACAAACTATTTGTGCGGAAGTATTTCTTAAACAAGATCTTATTGTACTGGTCAAGTTTTGGAATAAAATTTTCAAATTTGAAAGATATGTGATTTTATATTTTCCTAAACGTTTGAGTTTTTTTAGAAAAAAGTTATGATTTTATACTTTTTTCATTTAGAAAATATTATATACATTGACCTATACCTGCAATATTGTTAATTTATGCAATTTTAATATCCTAATTAATAAAGAAAAACCTTAAGAGCCTCATAATAATTTGCCAACATAAGTATAAAATCACAACATACCTCATATCTTTCGCAACCAAAAAAATAAAATAAAATTTTGAAGAAAGTGAAAAAAAAAATTCAAGGACTAAAGTGCAAAAAAATATAAAATTTGAAAGACTATAGTAAAGTTTAAACTTTGATTGACAATTTTAACCCCCAACAAATTGACTGAAGAACTAAAGTGAAACGTAATTAAAATTTGAAGGACTAAAATGTCACAATTTAAAGATTAGAGATTAAAGGGATTCGAACCGTAAACTTTAGAGTGTGATTTATCCAAAATTATATTACATATATTATTTTTCTGTTAAAATTTGAACTTTTATCATTTTTCTCTAAAATAAAAATATATTTTAAATTTTATCAAATTTAAAAATTTAAAGAAGTTGCATGTATAGTACTTACAGAAGTTGGTGGTTAGGTCTTCATTATATTTTAAACCTTTGAAAATTATTAATTAACTTAATCCTTCCAGATTGAACTAAACTAAAATCGGAGACACGATTTTGCTGCAACAAAAGCACAAAAATTAAAAAGCGCAAAATGGAAATGCGTCTGCCGGGAAACTATCCTAACCGTTGGACTACAAACGCTTGTTTATAACATTTTGTTTATTTATTTTACTAATATATTTGGTACAAATCTTATTTTTTCTCTGGCGATACATAATATCAAAAAGAAAAATAAAATTTGTTAAAAAACTAAGATGACGCCGGCTTTGCAAGGTTGGAAACTTGTAAAAATCAAAAATTGTGGAGGGAAAATTTTCATTCATTCTATATCTGCTGCAACTGTACACGGGAGGTTATTTATAGACAAATGAAAAATAACCGACTAACTAACTAGCTACAAAGGAAAAGCGTAAAAAAAAGAAAAACACGCTATTGAACAGAAAAACAACTAACCAACAGCTAATTAAAATAATTACAACTGTATTAACAAGGAAGAGAAACTTATCAGCCCCCCCTCAAGGTGGAGGTTGATGTAAGTCCAGCAACCCCAGCTTGAACAAAAGATGACTGAACTGCAGTGGAGAAAGAATCTTGGTGAACACATCAGCTAACTGGTCCTTGGAAGAAACGTGACTTGGAAGAATGAAGCCTTGTTTAAATTTGTCACGGACCACATGACAATCTATGTCAAGGTGTTTGGTCCGTTCGTGAAAAACAGGGTTGGCTGTGATGTGTAAAGCTGCCCGATTATCACAGTATAGCGGGATCGGTTGGTGCACCGGAACATTGAGATCGTTGAGAAGGTAAGTGAGCCACTGAAGCTCACAAACAGTGGAGGCCATGCTACGATATTCGGCCTTTGCAGTGGAACGGGATACAGTCGGTTGTTTCTTGGATTTCCAAGAAATGAGCGTAGAACCAAGCGAAATGCAGTAACCTGTAATGGATTGTCTAGTATCCAAGCATGATGCCCAGTCAGCATCACAGTAGGCAGATAACTGGAAAGAGCTATGGGAAGGAAAGAATAACCCGAGAGATGGACAACCCTTCAAATAACGCAAGACGTGGACGGCTGCATCCTAGTGAGACTGACAAGGAGAGTTCATGAACTGGCTTAATTGTTGAGTGGCATAGCTGATATCAGGGCGTGTCATGTTAAGATACAACAGTTGGCCAATGAGACGTCTATACTTGTCTGGTTCAGTGAGGGAAGGACCTGAATCAGCAGCTAGTTTGAGACCTTTAGCCAAGGGTGTGGAGACAGGTTTACTGTCAAGGAGACCAACACTCTTCAAGATGTCTAACACATATTTTCGTTGATTGATGTAGGTGCCAGAAGTAGATCGAGCAATCTCAATCCCTAAAAAATATTTGGCATGTCCAAGATCTTTAATGGTAAACTGCTTGTGTAAAAAGTTTTTCACTTCTTCAATGAGGGTGTCACAAGTCCCAATAAGTAATACATCATCCACATAGACAAGCAGTGCCAAAAAATGTGTACCTTTATGTAAAGTGAACAAGCAATGATCATGAGAAGACTGCACAAAACCAAAGGTTTGCAACTTAGTGGTGAACTCAATATTCCACTCTCTAGAAGCTTGCTTCAACCTGTAAAGTGATCGAACCAGTTTGCAAACTTGCCCAGGCTTAGCAAGAGTGTATCCTTCTGGGGGACGCATATACACTTCTTCATGTAGTGTCCCATGTAGAAATGCATTATTGATATCCACTTGATGAATCGGCCAATTATTACCCGTAGCCAAGGCCAATAGGACACGAACCGTAACAAGTTTGGCGACGGGGGAAAATGACTCAGTGTAGTCAAGTCCCTCTACTTGAGTATAACCCTTAGCCACCAACCGAGCTTTGAACCTATCAACAGTGCCATCAGGATGGCATTTAATCTTATACACCCATCTAGAACCAATTGCTTTCTTTCCTCTAGGCAGATCTGAAAGTACCCAAGTGTGGTTTTGTTCAAGAGCATTCAATTCTTTGTTCATGGCTTCCACCCATCGTTCATCAAGACTAGCTTGTTTATAAGTACCAGGTTCTGAATCATTAGATACATTAGCTAAAAAACTCATGTATTGGGTACTGAAACCATGAGGAAGAATATACGGGTAGGTTTGAAGATGATAAGGAGAGTCTGCACATACCTTAGACAAAGAACTCTTCTGGACAGCATAAGTAAACTGGGTGACTGTAGAGACATAATCCTGCAACCATTGGGGTTTTTCTTTGATTCTGGTGCTATGTCTAAGAGGAACAGCTGGATTAGAACGAAGAGGCTGTGTAGTTGGAAGTGAAGAGGGTACAAAAACAGGGGGAGTAGTCAAACTAGAGTGAACAGTGGGTGATATGGGGTCCTCATCCAATATGGGTTGTGGTAGTGGTGTATGATCAATTGAAAGAGACTGAAAAGGGAAAGTATTTTCATGAAAGATGACATCTCGGGAAGTAAACTGTTTTTGAGAGTCAAGATCGAAGACCTTGTATCCCTTTTGCCCTGGGCTAAAGCCAAGAAAGATGCATTTGTGGGCTCTCGGAGCAAATTTGTCCTTGTGTGGTTGAGTGTTTGTAGCAAAACAAAGACAACCAAAGACTCTAAGATGGTGATATTCTGGTGTTTTGTGGAAAAGGATTTCATAGGGAGTTTTCCAATGAAGTACAACAGAAGGAAGTCTATTGATAATATATGTGGCCATCAAGACTGACTCTCCCCAGAATCTCTTTGGTAAGTGAGCTTGGAAGAGCAAAGCTCTGGCTAATTGCAAAATGTGCTTGTGTTTTCTTTCAACCAAGCCGTTTTGTTGAGGAGTGTATGGAGTTGATTTTTGGTGAGTAATGCTATGAGAGGAAAGAACAGCTTGGCATTCTTGGCTAACAAACTCAGTACCATTATCTGATCTAACAGTCTTGATAGTGGTCTGAAATTGGTTCTTGATCATGAGGATGAATTGAGAAAGGGTGTGAGAAACTTGGGTTTTATGGGATAAAAGAAACGTCCATGTAGTCCTACTAAAATCATCAACCACAGTCAGAAAATATTGTGCACCAGTTAATGACTTGTGACCATAAGGTCCCCAAACATCTAAATGAACAAGCTCAAAAGGTGTGTGTGTTTCTGAAGTACTCAAAGGAAAGCTCAGCCATTGTTGTTTGGCAAGTGGGCAAATCTTGCAATGAGAAAGATCATGCAAGTCTGTAGTATTAAAAATATGTAAATGTTTCATAACACTGGATGATGCATGTGCTAGTCTTTGATGCCACAAAGACACTTTAGATACAGTATGTTTTGAGGCATAAGAACTAACAGAGTTATTACATTGAATCGTATCAGGAACTAAGCTAATGCAAGGAGAAGTAGAGTGCTTAGAAATCAGACTGGGATCAAATCTTGAAGGATCAAGAGTGTACAGTCTCCCCACTACTTTGCCTACGGCCAGAATACGTTCAGTCTGAAGGTCCTGCAGTAAGCAATAAGAAGGATAAAACAAAAAACGAATGGAATCAGTGCTACACAATTTGTTTACAGAAAGTAAATTGTAGTGGAAAGTAGGTATATGCAAAGTCTTTCGCAAGGTGAGGGTGCTAGAAAGGATCACATCACCAGTGTGATGCACAAGACTGATATTTCCATTGGGCAAATGCACTGGTGTGATAGATAAAACTAGAATAGGTGAGGTTAAAAGGCTAAGATCACAACACATGTGATTAGAAGCCCCTGTATCAATAATCCAGGTTCCTGGTCTCATAAACTCAGCAGTATTAAAAGCTAAATGATGAGTGACATTACCAGAAAAGTCATTGAAGTATGCCATATTCACAGTGGCTTCATCTGCACCTCTTTTTCCTTTAAGAAATTTGCTCACTTCACTCTGTATTAACCCTTGTATTTTGAGACTCCAATCAGTGCTTAGTTCAGATTCCTTGTTGCCATTGTTGTCAAGGGATGTCTCCACCATATTTGGCAATGTTCTCGGTCCAGTTCTTCCCTTTGTCTCTATCAAATCCTTGTACCAGTTTGGTGCAATTCCATGTAATTTGAAACAGGTATCTCGAGTGTGTCCTGTGTAATTGCAATGAGAGCACACCAGTCCAGACTTATCAGTCCTCTTACTTGAAGAGAATTTCTTCCCCTGTCCTCCAGATTTGTTATGCTTAATTCCTTCATTAGTCTGAGGTAAGTGTTTCTTGAAACCCCCTGCACCAACCAACATAGCACTATTCTGTCCAACATCTTCAAAGTTTTGATGAACTTCTCTCTGTTTCTCAACTCTCAAAACCATTGAATAGGCTTTATTGACATTAGGTAACGGTTCCATGACCAGTATCTGATTTCTTATGTGATCATATCCCTCGTTCAATCCCATCAGAAACTGCACCAGCTTCCCAGAGGCCATATGATCTGTTATCTACCTAGCTGCCCCACACGTACACTGTGGTAAGGGCATTAAACATTGTAACTCATCCCACAACTTCTTAAGTCTAGTGAAATATTGTGCAACTGGTTGATTTCCTTGAGAAATCGAGTTGATTTCTCGCTGAAGTTGATATAACATGGGGCCATTACATTCCCCAAACCTTTCTTCTAGTTCTTCCCATAACTCTTTAGCCAAAGTAGTGTATAAGAAAGCATCAACAATTTCTTTTGAAATCGAGTTCAGGATCCACGATTGTACCATACAATCTACCCTCACCCATTGTTCATATGTCTCTGACTCCTCAGCCGGCTTAGCACACCTACCGTTTAGGAACCCTAATTTGACCTTAGCTCCAAGAGCTATCTTCATGGATCGACTCCATGTCAAATAATTGTTTCCAATTAGAGGAGAAGACACTAAAACCATACCAGGACTATCGGAGGTCTGCAAATATAGTGGATGGCCATTATTGATCGTCTGCAACCTTCCTTGATCTCGATCCACGACGTTCGCGTTCATGATGGTAATCGAAAATCAAAAACTCATTCTAGATCTGAAAAGAGGCGCCGGAATCGTACTGCTCTGATACCATGTAAAAATCAAAAATTGTGGAGGAAAAATTTTCATTCATTCTATATCTGCTGCAACTGTACACGGGAGGCTATTTATAGACAAACGAAAAATAACTGACTAACTAACTAGCTACAAAGGAAAAGCGTAAAAAAACGAAAAACACGCTATTGAACAGAAAAACAACTAACTAACAGCTAATTAAAATAATTACAACTATATTAACAAGGAAGAGAAACTTATCAAAACTGCTCGACAAATGTCCTCCATATGTTTTAAATGAAGGGTGCTTTCGTCATTTGGCTTATAGTATCACCATGGTCTCAGATATCAAATGACAGGAATGATATTGATGATTACCATTTCTCCAATGTATTACCACAAATCAAACTTGCAAAATCAAACCCTCAAACTACCTTAGCAGCTGTATCAACCAAACCTTCTCCAATACCATATGCAAAACCAAAAACGCCCATATAGAAATATTTCCAAGTCAACTTTGCCGTGTTCACTACAAGAAAACGCTCTATTTTCGGTGGATTTTCGGCGGAAATTAATAAAAATATTAATTAAAAAAATTTCGAAATTTTCGGCGGAATTTCTGTCAAAAAATTAATAAATAAAAAAAAATTACGGTTAATAATTTTCTGCGGATTTTCGGCAGAAATTTCCGTCGAAACAAGTAAAATAAAATAAAATTTTAATTATTCAAATTTTCGGCGGATTTTCGGCGGAAATTTCTGCCGAAAAATTTATTAAAAAATAAAAAAATTACGGTTAATAATTTTCGGCGGAATTTCGGCGGAAGTTTCGGCCGAAACATTTAAAAAAATATAAAATTTTAATAATATTATAATATATTTTAAAAAAATATTTATTTTCGGCGAAATTTCGGCAGAAATTCCCCCGAAAATAAATATAAATATTTTAATTAAAATTATAATATTTTCGGCGGAATTTCCGCCGAAATTCCGCCGAAAATAAAATATTTTAAATAAATGAATTTTTTTTCGGCAGAATTTCGGCGGAAATTCCGCCAAAAAATAATAAATTTTTTTTTAATTTAAATACAAAATTAAAAAAAGATTATAATATTTTTAAACAATGATATTTTAAAATTTTGTTTTCCACTTTTAAGAGTTAGTATAATTATTATGGTTTTGTATTTTCTCGGATCATGTCTGTGTTCTTATTTTGTTGAAGTTATTTTTCGTAATACGTTTTGTTATATATATTTTATAAATAGTTTTCAATAAATGTGTGAAATTAAGCGTATTGTATTTTTTATGACTCATTCTTGCTTTTATTTAAAAGTCATTTTTTAAATTAAATTGTAAATTGTATTGTGTTATTTGTAATCGTGTTTGCCTTTTTTTATTTTTTGAATTCAATTATTGGTGTACGTTTTGTCATTTATGTGGCGTATAAATAGTTTTCAATAAATGTGTCATATTAAGCGTATTGTATTTTTTGTGTTTATTATATGTGACATTTTTTCAAGGATTGTGTTTATTATAACTTCATATAACCTTTATTTCGCTAAGTCTCATAACAAATCAAATAGTTGTATTATATTAACTATTATGATGTCACGTAGCAAATATGTTCTGAGACGTATTAAAATAAATTAATATAGTGATACGAAAATGTAAGTTAGGAGTTACTAGAACAAGCTAGTTATTCTGAGACGTAGCGACGGATGTAATAACTTCGAATGACGTATAATATTTTGTTTAATGAATACGTAAGGCTGAAATGCATAACGAGAAAATAACATTTACATATTTGGAAATTATAAACTGTTCTCACCGGCCATAATACATATCATATAGTTTAAATTAATTAGTTATTGCACAATAGTTGGCAATTGCAATTAATAAGTTATTGCAATTGCAATTTTATAAATCTAACTATTAAAAGTTATACTTTTGTCCAAAGATTATACGGTGGTTACATTTCATCGGATTATGAGTAATGTTGTTAAAACTACGTATTTTATAATTATAAGTTAACAATAACACTAAAAAATAATGATTAATGAATTAATATTTTATTTAATATATTATTATAAGATTTAATATAATATTTTCTTTATTTAAATTAAAATAAATAAAAATATTTTAATTTAAATTATTTATTTTCGGCGGAATTTCCGCAAAAATTCCGCCGAAAATTTAATATAAATTCCCCCCTACTTTTCTTCCCCCTTAATTTGCATCTCCTCCCTCCCCCCCTCCCTCCCCCACCCCCCGGTACCCCGTCGCCCTTCTTCCCCCCGCCGCCGGCCCCCGCCCCACCGCCGTCCCTCAGCCGCCCCTCCGCCGTCCCCCCCCAGCCCTCCCCCGCCCTCCTTCCCCCTCCCCCCGGCCTCCCTCCCCCCCCGACTCAAGGTCTCCCCCCGCCCCTCCCTCCCACCGCCGCCGCTCCCCAACCGCCGGCCACCACCCGCCGCCACCACTCCCCTTCCCCGGCCCGCCCCTCCCCCTCCCCGTCCCCCCTCCCCCTCCCCAGCCCCCAGCCCCCCTAGCCCCCTGCCCCCAGCCTCCCCCACCAGACCCCAGCCCCCCTGCCCCTCCCCTCCCCCCCTCCACGCCGCCGTTTCGTCAAATTTTTTTTGTAAGTTTTTAAATTTGTGTATTGTTTTAGCAAAAATTAAATCCAATTGTGTTATGTCATATTGTGTTTGATTATTTGGTAATATTTATAAGTTAGGTGTTTGATATTTTTGTAATTTTTGGAATTGAATCTTGGATATAAAACGAAGACAAAGGTAAGTACGGCTAACTTTGACATATATATATGTATATATGTACATAATTAGATAGTTTATAGATAGTAGGTTAGTCCGTGATGTGGGGATGGAGAACGGGAATTGGGGAAAGGGGTGGAGCCTTCCCATTGCTTGCTGTTGGTTTTTCTGTGCTTGTGTGATGTGGAGAAATAAGGGGATGGTACATATTCGATGTATATATATATATACACAAATAATATATTTTGGATTTTTATGTGTATTGATTTTCAGTATATACATCATGCGTGTTGTGTTTGTAGGATGACGTGATTATTTGTTGAATATGAAACGTGTATTCGATGTTGGTTGTACGATCCGAACCATAATTTTAAATGTAACATGTTATTTAAGGGAAGAAAATGGTTTTTCGATTATTTTTTTAATAAAATTACTAAAAACACCAAACTTATAAAAGTAATACGCGCATTTAGATGGATATTCCGGAACACAGAACGTGGATGTATACAATGACTTATCCTAGTCGAGGAGGGCTTTTACCAGCTTATTATGAGGGCGTTATGAACTTTATAGAACATAGCAAGAGTTGTCCGGATTATAATAAGTATGGCGAAATTCATTGTCCTTGTAAGAAGTGCGAGAGAAAATGTCTTCTGTTAACATTGGATGATGTCGCAGTGCATTTGTTAACGAATGGTTTTAAACCAAATTATTGGTATTGGACTGATCATGGTGAGGTCCAACCCTCTGTAAAATTCCCTGGCGAATCAAGTAGTGGTACCCAGAGTGACCCATTGCAAAGATATGCTGAAATGTATTTTGACGCTGTTAGGCAAGAGGTAGGGGTTGAAATACCAGATGATGATGTGGAACAACCTAATATTGAAACTCAAAATTTTTTTGACCTTTTGAATGAGTTTAACCAAGAGGTGTGGCCTGGTTGTATAGATCATTCTCCACTTTCAATTGTTGCAAGGTTGTTGAGTATAAAAAGTGATTATAATGTTGCACAAGATGGACTTGACGAGATCATCCAATTGATGTCAAAAGTGATGCCTGCTGGGCATAAAATGCCAACAAACTTTTACGAGGCACAAAAATTAGTCAAAAAATTGGGTTTGACTAGTAAGAAAATAGATTGTTGCATTAATGGTTGCATGTTATACTACAAAGATACTGTAGATGCGTTGAATTGTACATTTGGTGGTGCGCCAAGATATCGTGATAGCGGGGGGCGTGTCCGTGCAAAACAAGTCCCTCAAATGAGGATGCATTATTTGCCTCTTATTCCACGATTGAAGCGCATCTATGCATCTTCGGCCTCAGCACCTCACATGAGATGGCATGCACAGCATCGACGGCCTGATGGTGTTATGTGTCACCCAGCAGACGGGAATGCTTGGAAGAATTTTGACGCAATATATCCCGATTTTGCAAGTGATCCTAGAAATGTGCGGCTTGCTTTGTGTGCTGATGGTTTCACGCCGTATTCCCAATCTGCGGCGTCGTACTCTTGTTGGCCAGTAATCGTGATGCCATATAATTTGCCTCGTGAAATGTGTATGACAATGCCATACATGTTTCTGACATGCATAATTCCTGGTCCTAAAAATTCGAAAGTAAAAATTGATGTATATTGGCAGCCACTGATTGATGAGTTGAAGGTACTGTGGGAAAATGGCGTATCCACGTATGATGTACATGCAAAACAGAATTTTATTATGCGTACTGCATTAATGTGGACTGTTAATGACTTTCCGGCTTATGGAATGATGTCGGGATGGATGACAGCAGGTAAGCTAGCTTGTCCGTATTGTATGGGGTACAGCAAAGCATTTACGTTGAAGCATGGACGAAAGAATTCATGGTATGATTGTCATCGAAGATTTTTAGACATGACTCACCAATACAGAAGAAACAAGATTAACTTTAAAAAAAATTTAGTCGAGAGGGATCCTCCTCCTCCGATGCCTACTGGAGATTTGGTGTGGAATTATGTGCAGTGGTTGCCGAAAATAATTGACCAACCATTTATGGGGAAACCAGCTGGCTACGGCGTTGAACATAACTGGACAAAGAAAAGTATTTTTTGGGATTTGCCTTACTGGAAGCATCTATTAGTACGACATAATTTGGATGTAATGCATATTGAGAAAAATGTGTTTGACAATATTTTTAATACTGTTATGGATATACAAGGTAAGACTAAAGATAATAAAAATGCAAGGCTGGATATGCAAGATATTTGTAGGCGACCTGAGCTACAATTGATCTTAAAGCCTAATGGCCAATGGGAAAAATCGAAGGCAAAGTACACCTTTAGTCTTGAACAAAAACGGCTGATTTGTGAGTGGATCAAAGAACTTCGAATGCCGGATGGTTATTCCTCCAACTTGAGTCGATGTGTTGACTCACATCAAGCGAAATTGCATGGCATGAAAAGTCACGAAGAAGTTAAACCTTACATTAAGTAAGTATGAAAAATATGTGTTCTAAAAAGGAAGTATGTTTTAACTTTCTGTAACTAACTACATAATCAATTGCAGTTATTTTTTATCCTACTTCCGAATTGGTGATGCTGAAGCTAGCGACCGCCTTGAATCGGAATTTGATGAGTGGTTTAAGGCATACGTAAGTACATAAATTCACATATTGTATTTAATTATGAAGTTTAACCTACGATTAAACATTGCAAATGATTATTTATCGTACAGGTTCATAATCCAGGACACGGGATTATGAATCTTTTCTTAAATAAATTGGCATGGGGTCCTAATAGGAAAATGAGAACATATCATACATACTTTGTCAATGGTTTCAAGTTTCACACTTCATCGTGGTGTCAAGAAAAAAAGATGATGAATTGCGGGGTTTGGGTGAAAGGCAGTTATGAGGATGCTGCCGTTGAGGATGACTACTACGGAATTTTGAATGAAATAGTGGAGTTGGAATACACTGGTGAGCCAATAAAAAGGGTTGTCTTATTCAAATGTGAGTGGTTCGATCCCACACCTCGAAAAGGAACTCATATTTTACATCCAGAATGCGAAATTGTTGAAGTAAAACAATCAGGTAGGTACAAAAAGTACGATCCTTTTATATTCGCACAACAAGCCCGACATGTATACTTTGTTAAGTATCCCGGAAAAATTAAAGAGAAAATACGATGGCTTGCTGTCATTAAAAGTAAAGCGACCCGCCGCGTTGATGTTGAACACGCGTTGGAAGTCGCGTACCAAAATGACGAAGGCGCAAATGTGCAAAACATCACTACTGATGACGTTGTAGGCTCAATGTGTGATCAAAATATGACACTAATTTCGGTTGATGAAGAAGATGACGATACTGAAAAGGTTGACAGTGATGAAGCTGAAGCTAGTGATGCTTAAATTATGTTGCACGGTAAAATAAAAAGTTATATATACTTCATTAATATATGTGCGTGACTAGTTTCATTGTGTCTGAAGCGAGTTAACATACGTTATTGACTTTAATTGGTTATATGCGTCAATTATTTATATCGAAAAAAAGTTGTATTTTACCATCTTTGATACGAAAAATGTATACTTTTTTATTTTTGTATTACTTGTCTTGGATATAGATGCGGCGTTGCAAAAATAAGATTTCATATGGTAGATCAACTGAAATGCCGACATCTAATCCGGGTTCTTCGTCTTCCCATCGAGGTACCTCCCCAGCGTCCCTATCGGGCTCTTCCCCTTCTTACCATTCCACCCGCATCGGCCACAGTCCACCACCAGACATTCCGATGCAGTTTATGCCTACTCCTTCAATACCTAGTGGGCATAGTCCTCCTGTTACATCGCATATTTCTAGCCCGCCGCTACCACAGCAGCAACCACAGCCTGAGGCTGACGAGCTTACGCAGGCTGAGATCGAAGGAATTCAGGACACGTACGCGATGCCTACACCTCCACCTGCACCGAATAGTAAAATTACGGTGACACCAATTGGATCGAATCGGTTGGTTAATTTTTAAATTTTTATATGTAGTACCAAAAATAGAAATGATTTTAAGTCGTACATGTGTAACAATAAATTTTGATATCCCATGTAGTTTTTATCCTGGCAAAGGTGGTAGTGTGCACATTGGGAATGTTATAAAGAGCCAGATGGACAGACCATACTTTACTTATGGCAAGGTTCCTGAAAATGTTCGATTGCGATGGTTCGGTGAATGGCAGGTAAAGTAAATAATATTGTATAAGCATTAATTTTGATGGCTGCGTGTATTCCATTTATATTTGAGTATTTCATTAATTTTTAACATATGTGAGTGATAAAGTATTATTTATTTTTGTTAGAAATATGTTTGTTTTAGGCCGGAGGAGACGGGGCATATGAAGATAGCTTTTGACAATCGTGCGGCCAAAAAAATGGTTGACATGTATCGCAATATTAGAAAAATGATTGCGATTGAGGAAGGTCGACCACTGTGGCTCCCCGAACCAATATTTCAAGAGCTCACTGCGTATTGGGGCACGCCTGCATGGAAAAAGAAGAGTGAGCAGAACAGGATAAATAGGAACGTTGGTGGAGGTTCGTTGTATGGCAGTGGGGCCAAGTCGATATATGAGCTTCGGATGGACTTGGTAGGTAACTTTTCGTATTAGTTATTTAACGTATAATAAAAGAGTTTATTTTTTCTTTTAATTTGATCTGCTTCTTGTAGGAGGGGAAGTTAAAGAGGCCTGCTCTTAAAAGTGAGGTCCTTCAAGATTGTTACTTGAGGAAAAAAGATAAGGGACCGGATAAAAAAGCAGGCACATGGGTTCACCCGGCGCCACAACAAGTTCATGTAAGTTAGGTTTATTTAACGTAATTATTTTTTTGGTTCAAATTGCTAACATTGACCTATTTACAATTGCAGGATAATTTTCAGAATTTGGTTCAGAATCGTCCGGATATGCAGGACGCCGACTTATCTGATCCCTCAACTCAAGAAAGCATGAACGAGTTGTTTGATCAGGCTGCTGGGGAACCTACCAAGAAGGGCCGAAAGTACGGGCAAAATTATCAAACAACATCGTCACATCGGCAATATAGTTTTTCTTCGCCCGGTAGTTCGTCGAGCCACTCCGACCCCGCGGTGTTGCGGTTAGAGAATCGAGTCGATCACCTTACCCAACAAAATTCACAAATCATGGAAATGATGCATCAGATGATATCGATGATTTCGCAGAACAAAGCAAGCGGCTCACAGCAACCGACTTATGCCCCTCCGCCGGCTCAGCATGTCGCCGATGATGAAGATGAGTCTGATGAGGAAGACTGTGATTAGTATGTACTTGGCTACAAACTAACTTCGTAATTTATGTATCACAAAAAATATTCGAATGATTATGTTTTTCTATGTATTTGGATAAATTTTATGTGGTTTATGAATCTATATGTAGGTTTAATATATTTGATATGATATTTACTTGTAAAAATTAAATTATGTTATTATTATAATATTTCAAATATATTTTTTATAAAAATGAAGAAAAATATAATTAATTTGAATATTTGCAACAAAAACCCAATGTTAGGGACAAGATAATATTTTATTTCGAAATTAAGATTTATTAATAATTTGGGGCGGAAAATAATAAAAAAAATTTTAAAAAAAATATTTATTTTCGGCGGAATTTCGGCCAAAATTCCGCCGAAAATATTTATTATTTTTTGAAAATAAATTATTATTTTCGGCGGAATTTTGGCCGAAATTCCGCCGAAAATAAATATTATTTTTTTAAAAAAATTTATTATTTTTCGGCGGAATTTCGGCCAAAATTCCGCCGAAAATAATTATTATTTTTTAAAAAAATTATTAATTTTCGGCAGAATTTTGGCCGAAAATCCTCCGAAAATAATTATTATTTTTTTAAAAAAATTTATTATTTTTCGGCGGAATTTCCGCCGAAATTCCGCCCGCCGAAATTCCGCCGAAAATAATTATTATTTATTTTTTTTAATCTCTAAATATTTCCGCCGAAAATTATATAGCGACGAAGGTTTTTTCGGCAAACGCGATCCGCCGAAAATTAATAATTTCGCCGAAAATCCGCCGAAAATTTGGCCGAAAATACAGTATTTTCTTGTAGTGGTTTAATTGGAACAAGACTAGTTGCATAAACCTTTTTTTGTTTCCTTTTTTTTTTCGAGTTAAATTTACAAAATCTCCGGTGTTAGTTCTAACTAACCCAAAAAAGCATCACTAGGTTTGTAGCCCAATGATGGGAATTCAAACCAAGTGTTAGGGCCTGGCCCGGCGTCTTAATACCCCTACTCTATTGTAGCTCCTGCGCTACTACAGCTACTAGTTTTTATTTTTTATTTTTTTTTGTCAATGCAGCTACTAGTTTTATGGAGCTAACCGATCATCACTATTTGACGCAGGAAAATAGAATAGATGGTCTAACTTCTTTCCTATATGAGCGAGTGAGTTAGAGCTATGAGTTTCTACCACTACTTTATAGATCTCTTCTAAAAAAACAAAAAAAGATGCCAAGTCGGCCTTTTGACTTAGTGCATCGTCAACTTGATTTGATTTGGTCCTCTCAGGCAATACCATTGAGATTTTGATTTCAAATCCTTTTATTTCTTTTTTCTTTTTTTTCTTTGGGTGAGTGTGTGTACGTGGGTAGCGTTTCAATTGACATCTATAGGGTATCTCGAGTAAATTGCATAAAAGAAAATTAACTAGCAGAAAAAATCTTATGTTAAAGAATTTTTTTTTTAATAACTAGCACATTGCCCCCTTGGTTTATTTTTTGAAAATTTGAGTACAAATTTTCAATTTTACTGATTTTCAAGAAATTGAAAAATAAGAATATGTTTTGTATCTTAAGAAGAAGGAAAAGTTTGGTCCAAAAAATAAAAGAGGAAAAAAATTCTTTGAACCCCAAACCCTTAACTTCAAAAATTTGACACACATTTACGGCCAATTTACGAAATATGAAAGTTGTGGTACTCAAATTTTCAGAAAAGGAACCCAATGAACGGTGTGCTAGTTTTTAAAAATATGAAGAGCGATAAACTATTTTTTCATCTAATGAGCCGATCGCAACTGCCAACTTAATGGCCATACACGCCATTAATAATTTGATAGAACTGAATGAGATCAAAATTGAAATGAAATAATAATAATAATAATAATAATAATAATAATAATAATAATGTACTTTTTTAGATTTAGAATAATGATGAATTTGGGAAAAATATGGTAAAGAACTAGGCGACAACCTTGGGCAGGATAAAGAATTTTAAATAGGCCATCATGATGAGGAATTGAGCTGGAAACTTTTAAATCACACAATAATTATAAGGTAGAATATTTATGTGAAGTCATATTCAATCCAAAAACAAAAAACAAAAAACCAAACTAAACAAAACAAAAAAGAAAGAAAAACTGATATAGACTTTGATGCTTTAACAAATGCAGTTTATTATTGTTCAGTTTCACAATATCTATTATTTTGACATTTAATTATATTTTAAAATATCTGTTATCCTACCAAAAAAAACAAGGCAATAACTCATGAATTTTCTTTTTCACATCACGCAATAAATATAAGGTAGAATATTTATGTGAAGTTATATTCGATATAGAAAAAAAAAAAATAAAACAAAACGAAAAGAAAGAAAAACTGATATAGACTTTGCTATTTTATTAAATGCAGTATATTGTTGCTGAGTTTCATAATATCTGTCGTTTTGATATTTAATTTTATTTTAAAATATTTGTTATTCTATAAATAAAAAAAAAAAAAGAAGGCAACATTTGATGCATTTTTTTTTTTTACATTTATCCTCACATAATAACATTTATATAGCTATATAGCCTATTTAAGTCAATTTTTAAGGCATTTGTTTGTATTGTTGTGAAATTTCAATAAGTTTTTAATATGGGTAAAATTGTCAATTATTGTTGTGAAGGAAACCAGTTTTTTTGTAGCTTCAAGACCTTTTCATGGTATTTCTACTATTGCTAGTCCACTTCCTAATGAGAAGATATTATTTTTGTCAAGTTCTGAAAGACTTTTATTATTATTATTGATACATATTATTATTATTATTATTATTATTGATTGATTGAACGTTCTGAAAGACTTTTGAAGACTTCATTTGAAGACTTTTCCACAAAATATTGTTATCACGACAGTCTAACTGGGAAATTAGACGAATCTTCTCCTTGCATTTCCTACAAAAGATCTCAAGACAATTCAATTTTGTTACAAACACATCGAACAATCACCTCCCCATTACCTACTTAAATGTGAAATATTTGAGGGGTAATTATACTTTACACCCTTAAATTATATCCCATATCATTGTGAAGTATGGTTTGTTTGGTTGAGAGAAAAATGGGAGGAAAAGGATGGAAATTGGAAATGAAGAAAAATGATAGGAACGAAATCATTTTCGTTCATTTGATTGTGGGTGGAAAAGTGGAAAAAAAGAAAAAAATTGCGTGAGGCCTACCAATTTTTTTTTCCTCCTAAAACTGTTTACATAATAATTTGTTCTTATCTTTGGAACCCAACTCCTTTGAACCCTCGTCTGGAATGGTTTTATGGTTTCTGTTTATCCCATACGCTACAAGAAATAAAATATTTTAATTGTACAAAACATTTAAAAGTAATTTGGAAATTGTCACTAATCGGTAATTATTTGTATTAATTGACTGTAATTAAGTACCATATTGCTGCTAGTATGTTTTCTATAAATTCAAATATTCAATAAATTTTAGATTTAAAGTTTTTCCTATTATCATTATTGAAAAAGCATAGGATTTAAATTATTATTAGCATTATAATAAAAAATTTATAGTGCCTAAAAAAAATTATGGCTCTAATCAATTTATCAAAACTATTTGCTGTGATTGTACATATCTTACTGCCAGTCAATGGTAACAATTTGAATAATTTGCGAAAATTATGATTATATTTAAAAAGAAATTGTTGTGTATCACTTTATCTATCTAAAATTTGTAATTTTAATATCATGATAGCGGCAGGCGCCCCCTCAAGTTCATATCGAGCTAAAATTTAAATGCATTTTTATAAAAATTTTGAATTTTAACTCCTCTAAATGATAAAGACTACTTTATTATTTTATGAAAATTTGACATAACCCCCTCAAATAAAAATTTCTGACTTTGTTAGATGGTGTGGCTAATTAATATCCTTATAACATTAATATTGAGAAAAAAATTGGTAGACAAGAAAAGGATGAAGAAGAAAATTTCAAACTCACTCCTACGCATGTATTAATTATAATTCGAATCTTTCAATTTCACAACGCACATACCAGTTCAGATCTTCTATTACATAATCGTATTATATCTTCTGTTACACTCATCAATACACTTTACGTGTATCGGTGAGCGGTCGAAATTAGCAAAAAGAAAAACTGATGATATTTTTTTTCCATATCATCAGTTTTTTTTTTTTGCTAATTTTGACCGCTCACCGATACACATAAAGTGTATTAATGAGTGTAACAGAAAATATAATACGATTATGTAATAAAAAATCCAAACCGCGCACATACATGTTACATAAATATAAATATTACTCGAATTACACGCTTGAAAGTAGATATCAAGATACATGCATTGATATTTTTTTTTGTTTGGGTTTTAATTAGCCATTCGGTTCTGATTCACTAACCAATTTATTAAAATTAAGTACTGCAGATGCTTATTATGAGGGTGATCCCATCCAATCCAGATGCCCTATCCATAATTTCAGGATTCGAATTCTGATTTTGTTTCGTTAAATCAACTGATAGTGCATACATGCATTGGTCAAACATAAAACAAAATTCGGGAATAATCAAACACAAGAAGTAGATAAGTTGGGCCGGCGGGCCGGGCTGATGCTCAGCCTCTTTGAGATTCATGAGGCGGTGAGTCCACGCTCGTCGCATGCAATCAACCAGCTCCCGACGAGCGTGATAGAAAGAAACCCTAGAAACAGAGCAATGCAAACAAAGAGATGCACGGAACGCTGAAACCTCCAAAACCTGACCACAATGGGCTCCCGTCCCCGATTAGCACGATTCACCTCCTCCATGTCTAAAGAATCCAACAATTTCTTGTACTCACGTGCGATGATTAAAAGGGCGTACAGGTTAATCGTACCTGCGAGAAGAGAGAGTGTAAATGGAATCCAACGATAGTGGCATTTCAGAACGGAGGGAGAACTGAAGAATGCCGTGAAGATGACTCCTTGAAATACGAAGTAATAGTTTGCGAGCTGGAAAAGCGCGTTCTGGAGGTGGAGCACGTGCTTCCGCTTCCGTCTCTCTTCGTCCTGCCCAGCCCGGTCTCTCCCTCTCTCGTTCTCTCCATTTCTCTCTCTCTCGATCTCTCTGTCCATCTCTCTCTCTCTATATATATATGTCTATATATAATTTTTCGTGACGGGGTACAAAGAGAAATAGCAAGGGTTCATTTATAGAAGAGAAACCGGTGACATTTAATCAACCCTAAATGCAAGTTGTGTTAATTAATAATCATTTCAAGGATTTCGTCAGCAGACGATGCTGCTTAGTTTAAATTTCTATTTCGTTTTTTTAATTTCGAAAAAAAAAAAAAAGATTATAAGGGAAGCTCTACTCGTCTCAGGGAAAAAAAGAAAAAGAAGAAAGAGTTTAGACCTAATCAATTACGTAGAAAGGGTGTATTCCTTCCGACTGTTTTGAGTATTGAGAATGAACATTAATGTCGAAACCACCTCCGTTGGAACGATCAACACATTCTGAGCGCTAGTCAAATCATCTGTTGACTCCCAGTCCTATCAGTTTAGTACTCTTGGAACGTATTTAATTGGGTTGGATAAATTCAAAAGATGTGAATTTTTAACTCCATTTTCATGTTTGATTTACAATTTAAAACATCGTTTAATGTTTCTATTGTGGCGCGATATATATTTCATCCGTTTAATATATATATACTTGTATATATTGTTTGTTGTAATTTTAATATTGTAGCAGAATTATGTGATCACTATATTTTCATGATGATAAGCATGGAATATGGGGCTGGACAAAATATATTTATATTGTATTTTTACATAAAAAATTTAATTTTTTATTTATTTCTCTTCAAGTTCATCCTATTTAAATTGTTAAGTAAAAAAAAAATACCAAATAAGTGTCATGTCACATATTACGTGTCCAACTTTCCTAATTTTTCAACCTACAATCGCATTGTCAATCTAATTTCTTTCAATTTTCTACGAAATTGCTAATTACGATGCAAATTGTCATAAATGAGTCAAATTTTTTTAAATTCATGTTCTAAAATTGAAATTGAGTAAGTTAGTATCCTAAATTTATAGAACGTGCAGCATATTGTCCTAAAAATTATAATTTTATCTGTTTGAAATAGTCAATAATTAAGACAATATTTATCTAAGAAAATAAATAAATATTAATAATTTATAAAAGTTTATATTTTTAATATTGAGTGTGTCAAGACTGATAATAATAATGATGATTTTTGTTATTAATTAATTATAAAAGTTTATATTTTTAATTTTCTACATCAACGATAGTGACAACAATTTAATGCAATTTTACGGGGCAATGGCCAAGGCATGTGCAGAGGCCCTTTTTTACGGGGCCAAATTAATGCAATTTAATTCGATCACTATCAATCGCACGCTTTTTAATTCTAGATGTCGGCAACACGAAAAACAGCACACACATATATTGATGTTATTATGGGCTTTGACTTTGTCTTTTTATAATTGTGGTATTCTTAAATCCTTTAGCGTCCCGTATCTCCTCTATCATGTATTTTCTCTCTACCTCTCTAACAATGCATTTTTTTTGCCCCCGAATTTTCAGCCAAACTAATATTATACATATGGCAAACTAATATTATGTATATGGGACTTCTAAGTGCCTCAATAAACTTAATTATTAAGATTAATTAATAAGTATCCAAAAATAATACTTTCATGACACTTATGAAAATGTATCCCACAAAATAATTACATAAATGACACTTTTAAGTGCCTCAATAAACTTAGTTAATTGAATTAATCGATAAGTGTCCCAAACTAATATTTTTGTGACACTTATAAATATGTATCCCAAAAATAAATAGATATATGTCACTTTTAAATGCCTTAATAAACTTAGTAAATATAATTAATTTATAAATGTCCCAAAATAATATTTTTATGACACTTATAAAAGGTATCCCAAAAAAAATGTCCTATGATGCATATTTTGTTGTAGTGAATTATATTTCACTTTTATTTTGTATACGCATAGAGTGTGTATGATGTGCTAGTATTTATATTTTTTTTATAAAGTACCAACATGCTCTAATAACTACATGGCGTCTTTGGTCTAACATTTTTTTTTCACTTTCCTCCTATTTTTTTTCTCATTTTTCTCTCTCTATTTTTAACGTGATGTACTATTTCTCTTTTTTTTTCTTCTTTCCCTTGTTTCTCATAGCTTTATCTTCAATATTTAATGTGCTTTATCTTTTTATTTATTTTTTCAATAATAAAACTCAATTTATTTTTCAATCATTTTTTTATTTTCATATATATAAATTAGATTTTCAATCATTTTTTTTATTTTCCTTATATAAAACTATAATTTTATTGAACATGTGATTACATTATATTTAATTTTTATTTTGCACACTCATAGAATATGCCAATACCTACAAGTATTTATACTTTTCTTATAAATCACCAGCACCATCGAATAGGGAGAATGACCAATCATTTGGAAAGTGCAACACACTTGCCATATGATTTGTAAGGTTAAATCAAATCAAATCTGGGTTAGAATTTTTCTATAAAAAGTGAGCGCTACTTAAAAACTACCTTTTGTGTCCCAATCTAAATGGTCTGTTTTTTTTTTTTTTTTTTTTGTGACTTTCTCTACCCTCCTCTCTCACCTTTCGTCTTATTCTATTCTCTCTCTCTCTCTCTCTCTCTTTTTCATCTCTATCATCTTGTAGACCACTCTTCAATATCTTTTATTACTTATTTATATTTTATTTCATAATTTTATCTTATTTTAAATTTTTTATTTTTCTTTTATCATATTAATAAATATATTACAAATAGTTAAAAAAATAATATTTCAATAAAAATAATAATGAATATCTATAATATTGCACTAATCAATCTTAATAATAAAATTAAATTAAATATTTATATGCACTTTGAACGTGCAAAAACTGGTATCATATATAAATATACTAGAGGGGGAGCGGCACCACGCAGAGCGCGGTGCCCGTGGCTTTGAGATCCATTGTGTTCTATTGTTATTAATATGGAGTTGTTATTTTGCATTAACCGTAATGACAATTGCTGGGAAATGTCTTATTTATGCTACTTATTCAAAGATCACACGAGTTTTCCGGGTAACGCTAAAAATTGAATGGAAACACTAAAATTTAAGTATAATAATCATAATAGTATTTGGTTACATTAGAAACCAAAGCAATACATATTTCGAGAATTTTGTTTACTCAAGGTCTTCAGAAGTGATAGTTGTTTCGGATGCGCCGTCCGCTGCGTCTGAAAGTAGGTTCTGCGGGAATGCCTGCAATATTTAGCAAAATATTACAAAGAGAGAACAATTTGTATGAATGTGTTAAATGTTTAGGGTGGTAGGTTCGTCGTAGTAGAAATTAAGACGGAGTAAATTCGTAGATGAAATAATTATTTAATGAGAATATGGGGATACTTGATGTGGCAGATAGACAGGTGTTGTTTGGGCCGGCCAGCGACGCCTGTGATAGTGGAGGCAGTTTAGTTTAGTAGCACTTATTCCAACTGAATTGTCTGAGTTTTTACTTAATTCGATGCATAGCATGTTTCTGTTCCACGATAGGTATATGTCTCCAATAAGGGTTGTATTATCTGGACGGCAAAATTGCATTTTTCGTCCTGTAACTATTGATGTTTGGCATTTTTGGTCCTGTCAAAAAAAAAATTCGCAATGTCGTCCTGTATCTTTTCAAAATCTTTGGACTAAATTTTCGGATTTTGAAAAGATACAGGACGACATTGCGAATTTTTTTTTTGACAGGACCAAAAATGCCAAACATCAATAGTTACAGGATGAAAAATGCTGCACATTTTGCCTATATTTTAATTACATTTTTTTTTACAATTAAAAAGAATGCTTAAAATCCCCATTTGTGCAGACCACAAGGTTTATCGAAATTCATCAAAAATAAATTAGCATAGTAAACCTTATGGGAATTATAAAGTGATTATAGTAAATCATGTACCCCTTCACCCTCCGGTGATTGACAGTTTTTGAAAATTAATAGGATTTTGGTTCTTAAATATCTAATTTGTCCAATTTTTATATAGCTTATTAAAAAAAAGAAAAGAAAAGCTCATATATATATAGATGTATATATATATTAAAAATTTTAAAATTTGTTCCCTTGAAAATTAAAAAAAAATTATCTTTTGAATTTTATAAATGAAAATGTGCAGTGTTTTTTGTCCTGTAACTATGGATGTTTGGCATTTTTGGTCCTGTCCAAAAAAAAATTCGCAATGTCGTCCTGTATCTTTAAAATATCCGAAAATTTAGTCCTTTCTGGACTAAATTTTCGGATTTTGAAAAGATACAGGACGATATTGCGAAATTTTTTTTGGACAGGACCAAAAATGCCAAACATCAATAGTTACAGGACGAAAAATGCAATTTTCCCTATCTGGACCTATGAATGGAGGAACAATAATGTGTGGGCTGAATCCTAAGGTTTCTTGTATATGAGTTGTTTTTTTTTGTTCACGTGTTTAAAATTACGGCCATGTGAGACTGGTGGAATGTTTTGAGGTAGGTTGGGATGGGTATGAATTCGTCCTTGTAACTGCTTTTGCAATTCCATGTTAGAATAGTCAATGCATTATTCCTTTCTGATGGAGTCGGGACGCGAAATATGTTAACAACAGGGAGAGTCCTTGTTTGTCGATCATAGTAGTAGTTGTAGGTGTCCATATTAAAGCTTGTATTATGATGGTTCGTTGGGAAGATCCCGATACAAAAATGAGTTTTGTAGACTTACTCTACGACTCCCACTCTTGGACAGTGTTTAGGAGTATAGTGTCAACGTGGGTGGAAACGGTGAATATATTTGCGAACGTGTGTTTCGATTGTATGACGAAGTCGTTGGCGGAGAGTTGTATGAGTTGGTTATAAGGAGGTAATGTGGCAAATGCAAATAAGAGATCATAAAGAGGGAACTAAGGAGAGGCAACGGCGGGGTATGGTGTGTTGATGGTAAGTGTGAAGCGGGGGTGGGCTGTGAGCATCATCATATAGAGTAGTAGTTAGGTCAGCAGTGGTAGAGGTGGGAAGTGCCATTTTGGGAAGAAATACCTTTGGGGGTCTTCTATTTCTTGTGAGGAAAAAGAGGGCTGGTGTGTTGGAGATTGAAGTTGAGATGGGTTTGTTTATATAGTCAACCTACTACATGTATTTATGTAGTATATATGGCCAAATTCAGAGGCGTTACAATGGAGAAGATTGGGTTAAGGGTTATAATAATATTGTAGAAAAAGTGGGGCCTAGAGTTCTATAATCATTATATGATAAAATGTCAAATTTATTAATGTATATATCTCTTCTTCTCATTTTTGTTTCCTTTTTGTTTAACATTTTCAAGATTGGGATAGTGTAATAAGTGTGTATTTTGTGAGGGGAAGTGAGAAGTGTGTCATTATTAGTACAGTATACAGTTGGTAATCATGATCACAATTATATTATCGTTAGTATCTTAAATGTGACTTCCATGCATGTAAAATAATTGGCACGGTGGCTTTGTTTTTTTGGTTGCAAAGTGTATGTAGTTTGAATGTGGACATAGGAATGTTGTTTGGGATGTACTTAGACGGCTATAAACAAAAACCTTGGTAGGATTTGTTAAGTTTGTGTATGTTTTTTTCTATTATGTGTTTGGGAATTTTACCACTTATAATATTAATGACTCCGTTTTGTGTAGAATTTGGTAATTTTTTGAAACGTTTGTGCCAGAAGGAAAAGGATTGGTTTTATTCATATCGGATGGGGAAGGATGTGGGATTATATAATCACTTGAAGATTGTGGCTTAAATAGAGAATATGAAATCTTATAGAGGGAACAATAAGCAACAAGGAAAAAGATATGTTAAATTTACTTTTACGTTGTAAAATGGTAGGGCTAATAAATAACAGGAGTTGTATTCATTACTATTTACCCGTACCCATTTTTGTTGTTTTAAAACATATTTTTGTATATGCGTATGTCCATATAAATTATATATAATATAGAAATATGTGTGTGTATATATGTGTTTTTTGGGAGTAGATCCTAAACTATTATCCAAAGAATTTTGAGACATTAGTTATGTTCACCTTTATTGATGTGTATTTCGATGTGTGAAAATTTGGAATGATCAAAGCTTAGTTATTTTTAGGTAGATATACAATATTTTGGACTATTATTTAGAAGATTGAGTTATTGCACTGGTGCATATGGATTGATTGGTCCATGGTGTACTCCGTTGCAAGTGACTCATGTTATTTAGATATAATTTTTTTTTTTTTTTGCCTTATCAATAGTTACTTGTAATTGCGGTGTAGTTGTGCCAATGCGGTTGCAATGGGAAAAATAATTTCTTGGTATCAGGTATCTAGAAGTGATGTGAAAGTGTTAGCATGGAATCTGAGTGAGGGTATTGATGCAGAGAAGACGGTCGATATGAAGACTTTAATTAAGATACTGAATGCGCAAATTGTGATTATTATGAATTCAAGGGTATATGGAGACGAGGCAGATGCATACATGTCTAATCTGCCTTTTGATTCTTCCACTACGATGGCCGCAGCTAGTAGAATTGGTGGAGTGTGGTTTCTATGGACTTATTAAAAAACACCGGAAACCAATTTGCAAAGGCAAAACCCAGAAAAAAATCACAAAAAAGAAAAAAAAACAAACAAACAAAAGAAATCCCAGACTTCACAATTGTTTAAGCGGGATCAATGTTTCGCTTATTAGGGAGATTTTGGTATTACTTCTTGTTAATATTTGGAGTTAATATTTGGTAAACAGGAAAAAATTACAATAACTTTAACCGATGTAAGTTCAATAAGTTAGATATCTACCAAGCCATTCATTCTTGGTGCTAGAAAAACTTATGGGAAGCGAGATGAAGAAGGGCCGGACCTGCTCCGCCACTGCCTCCTCCAGGCCCACGCCACCACTCTGCCATTGCTTGAATAGTTTCCCAAAATATTCAAATATTTTCAACTGTGGGGAATTGAATTCGTGGCCTCAAGGTTGAATGACAAGTGCTCCACCACCAAATTATTACTTAAAGTTGTGATAAGTTAAGTTTTGTTTTATTTTATATTTATTATATATTTATTTCACTATTCTTATTTTAATTAATATATAAATATAGGGAAAAATGCCATTTTAGTCCGTTAACTTTAGCTTATTTGGGTTTTAGTCCTTTAACTTTAGGGTTTTCGATTTTAGTCCTGTATTTATTCAGAAATTTGCACATTCAGTCCGATTTTAAAATTTTCCGATCAAATGTGCTGAGCTGGACAATAAAATTGGGGCTTTCCGGTGAATTCGCTGATGTGGACAATTTTGGATGATGTGGCTGACATGTGTATATTTACACATATTTTTAAATATCCATATATATAATTTTTACACAATTAAAAAATAAATTCTTTAAAAATAAAAATTATATATTTTTTTCAAAAGAAACTCTCACCCACCCCCTCCCCATCTATCTCTTGTTCCCCCCCCCCCCTCCACCGGCGGTTTCCCCACCTTGCTCCACCACCACCATCACCACGCCCCCACCACCTGCGTCTCCCCCTCCCCCCCCGCAGGCAGCTACCCCACCACCACCTACATCTCTCTCTGTCTGCCCCCCCCACACCAGCGGCTCCCCCACCTTGCTCCACTACCACCACCACCACGCCGCTTCCACCCCCCACCACCACCTGCGTCTCCCCCCCTTGGGCAGATCCCCAACCTTTCTCCACCACTACCATGCCACCGCCCTACTCCTTCAATTCTCTCTCTCGTCGCCCCTCCCACCACCACCACCACTAATCGCCGCCACCCCCACCTCATTTCTATCTCTTGTCGCCGCTCCCACCACCACCACCGCTATCGCCGCCACCCTCGTCGCCGCTCCCACCACCACTACCGCTAATCGCCGCCGCCGCCACCTCCTCTCTCTCTCTCTCATTGCCGCTCCCACCACCACCACCAATCGCCGCCACCCTTCTTTCTCTACCACCACGATGCCGCCATCGCCATCCTCCATTGCCACCTCCCTCGCCATCACCAGATCTGGATCTATCTGCCAAGGTAGAGGTAGGGGTGGGGGCGGTTGGTGGTGGGGGGAGGACGGTTGGGGAGAGGGGGTTGTGGGGAGAGAGAGAGAGAGAGAGGGGGTGGGGGGTGGGGGGATGCAGGTGCAAAGGTGGGGGTGGGGAGGGGGGGTTGGTGGTGGAGATGGGATTTTTGTTTTAGAAAAAATATTGTAATTTTAATATTTAAGAAATTTTGCTTTGAATTGTGTAAAAATATTTAAATGGATATTAAAAAAAAAGAAAATATATGTAAATATATACATGGCAGCCACATCTATAAAATTCCCCAATTCATATGCCAAATCAGCAACTTGGGCCAGATTCCGGCCAAATTGACTGCCATGTCAGCAACTTGAGCCGGATTCCGGCCAAATCGGACCAAAATTACAAGTTTTTGAATAAATACAGGACTAAAATCGAAAATCCTAAAGTTAAAGGACTAAAACCCAAATATGCTAAAGTTAACGGACGAAAAACGCATTAATCCCTATAAATATATGTATACCAATAAATATATTATAAATAATTAAAGATAGTATAAATAATAATAGTTAAAAGATAGCATTGATACTATATAATATATGTGTTATATATACTATATAAACATATATATACACCATATAAACATATGTATACTTATAACTATATTATAAATAATTAAAGATAGTATAAATAATAATAGTTAAAAGATAACATTGATACTATATAAAAACATGTATTATATACACTATACAATCATATATATACCATATAAATATATTTTTACCTATACATGTATTATAATAACCCACATGTTATTCTATCTAATTAAAAGATAGTATATTATGAATTAAATAAATATACTATTAATAAATTAAATAGGGTTCAACCTTGGACCAATAAATTATATATATATATATATATATATATATATATACACACATACTATGTATCAAGTAAGACCCCCCTTTATTTTATAATTTTCATAAATTTTATAAATATATTATAAATAATTAAAAGATAGTGTAAATAATAACAACTAAAAAATATATGTATTTACATATAGAATTAGCAAAAAAATAATTTTAAAAAAAAAATAAAAGCATCCAAACGGGGTTCAACTTTGTACCAATAATATATACACACACACACACACACACTATATATATATATTAAGCAAGACTCCCTTTTGTTTTATAATTTTCCATAAATTTAAAAAATATAATATAAATAATAAAAAGATAGTATAAATAATAATAGTTATATCTGAAAGTTATATATGACTTCATAAATTTAAAAAAAAAATTCATTTTAAGGTTGAATTTTGTTGATAATCAAAGTTATATATGACTTCTTTTTTTTAGAACAAATTAAGAAAAAACGGGGGAACTTTCCCCCGATTTTCTGCCGGAATATTTAATAAAAAAAAATCGGGGGAATTTTCCCCCCGTTTTCCCTTGGAAAATAAAAAAACAAATCCAGGGAATTTTCCCCGGGTTTTAGCCAAAAAATTAAAAAAAAAATTGAAAAATAAACTGGGGGAATTTTCCCCCGGTTTTTCGCAGGAATAATAAAAAAAAATTCAAAAAAAACTTTGGGTCGGTCCGCCGGAATTCCCTTGGACTTAATCAAGCGGAATATTCCTCCGAATTTTTTCCGCCGGATTCCGGCATTTTTCCTATAGTGTAATCTAGGAACGTCAAGGGATGTTAATTTAACTTTATCCTTAATATAGTCCTTAGGTACTAGTGATCTTGTCATATTAGCTATTATTCAAGTAACCATTACTTCTTATAATTAGCTTTAAGACATGCTCTCCATTACTTAGTGTATGCGTTCTTATCATCATTTGCAACCCTTTGCGTAGATGAGCTCTGGAACTGCGGTTAATCTTAAGATTAATTTCTCATGACTTTCTTGGTTGTCCTATGCAACAATTTGCATAGATGTTCACTATGGCCAACAATCAATGCCCTAGAGATGTTCATTAATCATGAGATTAACTCATCGCATGGCTTCTTGTCATCTTTGCAACACGTTGTAGCGGTTAGTGCTATAGTGGGTATCTAAGACCCAAGAAGTTCTACTAGTCAAAAGATTAACTTCAACAAGCATTTCTTTTAGGGAGAAGTGCAAGACTCTTCTTGCAATTTTTTTATCCAATGTCCATGGTTCTTACAATAGAAAGCATATCATGTGCTCAATGGGCCTACTCTTGACTATTCATTGGTCTAGTAGTGTCTTGCCTTTATAGGAACATTTCCCATTTAGTTCTAAGACTGCAGAAGTCATAAAGGCAATTATTAGAACTAATTAGTCATTTTTAGAAAGTTTCAAGACATTCTCTAAATTCTTTCTCCATGAGCACTATTAGGACCATTCAATCACTACAGGAAAAAAAAGGCAAATTTCAGGGAAAAAATGAACGGCATTTTCCGCCGGAAAGTAGTCTGGCGAAAATTTTCTCCTGGATTTTAATTAAAAATAATTAAAAAAAATCGGAGGAAATTTTCCCTAATTTTTAATTAAAAAAATTAAAAAAAAAGGGGGGAAGTTTCCCCCGGATTTTTCCCGATTTTTAATTAAAAAAATCGGGAGAAATTTTTCCTCGAATTTTTCCCGGTTTTTAATTAAAAAAATTCAAAAAAAAATAATTTTTTCCTCGGTTTTTTTCCCGGATTTCCCCCGGTTTAAATAAATTTTTAAAAAAATTGAAATATTATTTCCTGCTGAATTCCGTCGGAATCCCCCGATTTTATTCCGACAGAATATTCCCCCGAAATAGTTCCGTCGAAATTCAGCATTTTTTCTGTAGTGAATTTCAGTTTCGAGATAAAATTATGAGTGGATCAATAAATATTTGCAAATGCAAGTAGAAAAATAAGCATTCATGCAATTAATCATTTTGTAAATATGATATGGTCTTTTATCATAAGTTATCTCTCACTATTTTATCAAATCCTATAGCCCTCACATAGGAATTCGAAGAAAATACCATTTCTTTAATGGGTATCAAGATCCCAAATCATTACAGTTAGACCCACGACTCGTGAAACATCCAATCACAACCTTCGAGTAGGCAACAACCTTGCCAATTGCATGTGAGTGCAACTCTCAATTTATTTTGCCTCGTTTTTCACAAGGACCCACGACTCGTGAGATATCCATGTTAATAGACGTTAAGTCAAACCCATCAATTCAGGCTCTCGTTACCTCAATTACGGTCATGCCACGATTTGTGAGACCATGACGTAACCAAAATAGTAAAAACACATAGCCCTATACTGAGATATCAATCTCAACTTTTCACAGTTATCGCATTCCATGACTCATGAGACAATGCAATAATCGGGATAGCAATCACAAGTTGATACCTATTGATGGAAGACATGGACCATTGAAATGTCCTTTCAATGTTTTCCTATTTTGACTTAATATTAAATTGGAACTTGAAATATTCAACCAAGGGTAAATTACTCAGGATATATTTGCAAGACCTCACCAAATTCACATTTATTATCTTAGTTAGGTTATTTATCCTATGCATATGCATCATCATACATCATAAATAGATAACATAAAGCATAATAAATAAAACCCTAGCATGCTCCTAATCTCTGGATAATCAAGGGTCATTTCCTAAGCAGCCCATGAGAGCCAAGCATGGACCTAAGGTCAATCTAGGGTGTGCAATCAAGTATTAACGAAAATAAATCTCTATCTATTACATTGAATATATCCCATGCATTCATGGGCCTTGAACGCTTCTTGCTGCTCACCTTCTTGAAAAATCCATCGCCTATAAGCTATCCTTACCTCTTATGTAGAGGTGCTAAATGGGCCAGGCTAGGCCGGCCTGATCAGGCCTAGGTACTGTAGCGAGCCGGAATGGGCCGGGACCGTCCAGAGGCGGGCCGAGCCTGGAGATGTGAGGTTGGGCCCAGTTTGGCCCATGAACCCAGGTTCTTATTTATAATTAGTCTTTTCGACAATCGATCTAGAAAACTCATTTCCAATCATTGTCTCTACCGTGGCAACGGATTTTTGTAGACTAGTTAAAATAGAACACATAGGAGATTCACTCACTCTACAAGGTGAGTAAATGGATTTTTTATCGACTCTCATAAACCTTCATACATGAGAGATTTATACCCAACATAGGCCCCACAAGACTCGCCGCGGGATTGGTGCCTATATCAAAGTATAAATTTACATATACAAGATTATTATGGAGCCTTAAGTCTAAGGACTAATTAATGCAAACCATAAGCTGAGAAACAATACTAATTTGATGTGCAACTAATGCTCCCATTTAGGTATTTCTCGGTGGGATCCTTAATGAATTCATTCTCTAATGAGCACCTACTTATGCATATGAAGGTCTCCACATTCAATATCTATGAAACAAGATATCATCTCATTTGAGATATGTCATGAGTATAAGTCTTAATCCGAGTCATGTTAATGCCCCTGATAGTTGTTAGATTATTTGACTTGGAGTGATTTAGATCACGCCTTAGAAACTTGTTTCAGACCTCCATCTCTATATATGCGAGACCAAGTCTCATATCCTCACACATTATGATGAAGGTGGCCAAAAAAGTATAAACTTTTATTTCTATTATTAATTGAAAAGATTGTTTGTTACGAAGAGTATTTAAAAGTATCGCCAATCTCATTGGTTTGCCGGGCACTACTCTAACATTATTATTATTATTATTATTATTATTATTATTATTATTATTATTATTATTATACAATCCATTCAATTCGTTAACACTCTATAGATGTCAATCAGAACACCGCATATAGTGAAAAAAGGGAAAGAAGAAAAGAAGGTTCGAATACAATACCTCAATGGTGTCAAGTTCAAACGCATGTTGTCAAATAGATTAATCATCCTTGCAACATGGCTAGCCTATGCTCCTCAAGGTTTATTACGGTAGCCGCACAACTCGAACTGCGTGGATTGGAAAAATGACATACGGTATGATTGCGATTAATTAATATCCTACATATATCAGATGTGATTTTTTTTTTCCTGCAACTGTGTGAATCTGATCGCATATACTGCTTAATTTCTGTGGTTTGATTATTTTTCTTTATAATATTAAATCACTAGAATTTTTTTTAAAATATATATTATATTAGTATAATTTATATACATATATATAGTTATTTATACGTTCAAGTCTATTAATAAGGAAATTTATAATTTCAGTTCTATATGTTGCACCAAGTTATATTTTACGACATTATCTACACAAATTCAATTTTATGAACACGAATTTACCAATTAATTAGTACAAAAAAAAGGTTGATTTATTGTGATGAAAATATTCATGTTAAAAATTCAAAATTTCATCGCAAAAAGTTTTTTCTTATCACCGCTATTACCCGTTGTAATCTGTAAGTATATGTTGAATGTCGAATAATACCTATTCAGTATTTAACTAATTAAGATTGTAAGGATGATCATTATTATGTGTGACTAAATCTATATATATTAAATTATGTGAACAATTTTTTATTAATTTTATCAATTTTTGTAGTTTATTAATTTGAATAATTTTTGTATTTCTTAATTTTATTAATTTTTTGATTTTTTAGCCTTTATAAAAATACATTGCTAAAAGTCAAAATCACAAACAAAATTGTAATCTCACTATTTGGGATTTTCTTTTGATTCATTTAAATTTTTTACAAAAAGTATTCATTTGATATTTTTTGAGAAATTCTTTAATAACATTGATTCATTTAAATTTTTTTAGGATATCACGAAAAATATTCATTTAATATTAGGAATCACGTCGGAAGTTTTGAATGTGAATTTTTTTTTTTTTTGTTAAATTGATGGTCTAAAATTGAAATGGAACAAGTTAATATTCTAAACGTAAAATGGATGCAATATATAGTTCTAAAATTACAATTGTACCTTATACAAAATTTAAAATATATAAGTGTTTCTTTATATATATTATATGTATTCATACAAATATGCATTAAAAGTATTTTGTAAGGAAGAGGGAAAAAAAAAAGGAAGAGAGAAGAAGTAAAATAAGGGAAATTTTGAACGCATAATGTTAGAATAGGTACTTCTCCACCTAGTATCATAATTCATAGCCACCCCTAATTCGTACCAACTCAGAAGGTTCGTAAGGTTCTGTCCATTATGTTCGAGTGATGGGCCAAATTTTGAGCAGTTGAAAGAAAAGTGACAATTCAAGTGATGTGCCAAAGTCATTCTAGGTCACTAGATATGATGGAGCTCTGTGATTTATTGGGACAAATTGATGAAACCTAGCCTGCAAATGAGTGGGCTTTACCCAATTAAATCAGACCAGGGTGGGTTCATTTGGTCTAGGGCATTGCACGAGGATCACTTGGGGAAGCTGGCATTCATTTGGTCGAGAACATTCGATGTAGCGTTTTAGTTTAAGCTCGAATCATCCACAATTTCATTATTCGGTGTAGCGTTTAGTTTCAGCTCGAATCATGCACAACTTCATTTGGTCAAGAACATTCGGTGTAGCGTTTAGTTTAAGCTCGAATCATCCACGATTTCATTATTCGATGTAGCGTTTAGTTTCAGCTCGAATCATGGATAAATTCATTAAGAACATTCGGTGTAGCGTTTAGTTTAAGCTCAAATCATCCACAGAACATTCGATGTAGCGTTTAGTCTAAGCTCGAATCATCCACAGCATCATTTGGTCTAGAATTCGATGTATAAAAGAATATTTGATGTAGCGTTTAGTTTCAGCTCGAATCATCCACAACTCCTGTCTCTCTCTCACACACACACACTCACTCACTCACTGTCTTAGAGTTTGGATTCTCGAGAGATGGTGATCCCTTTTAAACCCATGATTCAACTCGTGAACTGCACCGCAGGGACTATTTCGTTCAGCGTCGAGTCACTTACAGGAGACAAACATCATTGCCCGCTCCCGGATTTGCCTCCGCGCGAAACCCGATTAATCAAACAGGGCGAGGTTTTTGGTTTGCAGAAGGACAATAGGAGAATTTTTATCCTAATCAATGGCAAGCCCACCCACCACGAACTTAAACCGTCTGACGTCTTAGAACACTTGCTGATTAAGTTCAAATTTGAGAACTCTAGTGGATCCGGGGATCTGGCGCCTAAGGTTGAAGGAGTGAAGGAGACCGAGTGGATTGATCTCTTCCTCAGTCTCAAGTAGTAGTCAAGTTTTTTTTTTTTTGCTTTTTCTTTTTTTTCCTTTTTTTTAGATCATACACGCACACACATCACCCCACATACACACACTGGTAATACTCCCCACATGGCCAGTTGGCCAAAGGTCCCGAGCAAGTAGTGAAGTTTAGTTCTTCTTGTTTTTCTCTATTTATTTATTTCAGATTGGGATTTGCGTGTGTGGAAGAAAGAAATTGTATTTGGATTAATGTAATTTTCTTGAGATGTTGAAATAGGTATATCGGCTTCCTGAGGGACCGTTGTTGGAGTGACCGCGACACAGATCGTATTGAAACAACGCAGAGGTAGCTAGCCGATTAATGTTTCCCAACATTTGCAGATTTTGCTTTTCACATATAGCTAGCCGGAACGAGGGTTATAACGCCGTGACACCTCCACCCGAGACAAACACCGGAACAGCGAAACGGAGACCGGCATTCCGGTTTCGTTCCGGCCGTTATAGCGGCGTTCCGGCAAACAATGGTTTCGGTTTGAATGAATTCATGTATTTCAAATGTTGGTGCTAAGAGCTACGATCAAATTTCGTCCTCTAAATTTAATTTTATAAATATTTTTAAACACCTATACCTTATATGTAGGGAACCTAAAGCTAGCAAGCCACCGGGGGATAAATAATATAATAAATGCTGGAGCCAGGTGTTCACATCGGCGCTGCACTTTCTGTTGCTATTTGCTTTCACTTTGGTTGTGTGATGACATTTTCTTCCTGAAACCAGGGGGTAAATGATATAATAATGCTGGAGCTAAGTGCTCACATCAGCAGTTCCTGTTGCTATTTGCTTTCACTTGGGTTTGGTCTCTTCTTGTGTGAGAGACATTTTCTTCCTGAAACTGCTTGTATTTAGAAATAAATGATATAATATGTGGGAGCTAGGTGTTCACATCAGCAGTTTCTATTGCTATTTGCTTTCGCTTTGGTTTGGTTTCTTATATCATTTTTATCAATTGTGCGATGAGAAGTTTTTCTATTTGCTTTCAGTTTTTGTTTCGTTTCTTCCTAGGTTATCAATTGTGTGATGCCATTTTCTTTCTGAGACTACTTGTATTTAGGAGGGTAAACAATATTTCAAGAATTCGATGATGAGGATATTTATTTTCGCAAGCGTTGAATGCTCCTGCCACCAATATACGAAATCAAATAAAAATAATAAAAAGAAGTAGACATCATACATTTAGTAAATATGAATATTGCCTATCTCCCCCCCATTTTTTTAACCAAAAAAAAAAAAAAATATGAATATTTGCTATTTGCATTGTTAAGGCAAATTGTTCAAGAGCATATCGTCCTAATTTTATATATATACATATATACATACACACACGAACACACGAAAAGGGCAAACACTACACTGGAGTTAGAGGTAAACAACAAATGCTTAACTGGAGCAAGATAAGGATGTATAATCTAGATACATGAAAAGGAACACAGACACATTCTAAATTGGAAAAAGAAAGATATAACCGGGGTCATCCACTGGAGGTGTGTTATCAAAGTTATTTCAAGAATAATTTGAATTGAGATGTATTTGTTCGATATATAAACAACTGATATTTCAGTTGTCCCAAATATAAGACGATCGTGACTAAGAAGGTAATTAAAAAAAACTCTATTCACTAAGTTTAGATAGTAGCTAATTAAGACCTGTGCGCTTCAGTCCAGATCCTCTATTATAAAATGGTGCTACATCTTCTCCTCCACTCATTAATACATATCACGTGTATTGGTAAGCGGTGAAAATAAGAAAAAAGAATCTTCAAAAATTTATTATAAATTTATTATATGGGGCCGTTGGAAATATGTGATATGTTTTCTATAACATAATTTCAAATCCATGAAATCAACACTCACCTTGTAACATGAGCAAACTAAATAATCTATCACATAAAATAATAAATAGAAAAATCACTGATTTTGATATTAAATGAGACTACGAGAGTGACACATTGTTGTGAGTTATGCAAGTGCACGCAGTCGTACAAGTAATACAAAGTGAGTAGAGTGTCGAATTCCACAGATATTGTGATTTGGCCCGTGAAAGTGACTCGTGTTGTTTAGCTAAATGGATCAAATTGAGCAGTGGTTTTGTTTTACTAAATAAAACCTAATTTCTTAATAAAAACAACTCACGAATAACAATAATAACAAATAATCAAGGCATGAAAAACAAGTGTAAGGTGGTTTCATTCACTTAATTCCCTATTCTAATCCAATCCCTAAGTTTAGTGGTTTCGTGGTTGTGCGAAGCCTAGGAACAAATATATCAACAATCTCTATCGAGCATTGTAGAATTAATTCATACAATCCCTTCTAAGTCTAAGACTAACCAATTCTCATTCAATTAATCCCAGCTTTAGAAATTATTTGTATAAATTTTAATTATTGTCTTAAGGCTCAATCAATATTAAATTCATTGTCATGCAACTTTAACGCTAATTGATCTCGTCTAATTAGAGCTACAATCATAAATCGTCTCTCAACCTCATCACCGATTAGAATCACACAAAAATATACGAAAACAGATTCAAAAACATGGGATTTTCATAGAATAGCGACAAAGATGAACTACACCATCCTTACACTTAACAATTAACTTAGTTCATAATTAAATTAAAAACAAGAAAAAAATCTGGAAAAGAATTCATCAAAAGAGAAGAATTAAACTTATTCGACGGAAATTTCATACGTAAACTTCCTTCATTCGGTTATTCTTCATTCGCCTCTTGATTTCTTTCTTCTTCCGTTCTCCAAAAATCCCCAATAGGTGAAAAATATGAAAAAGAAAAGTTCTAAATTCTAAAACCTAGCTAAAAACGTCTCTATCAGTTATGTCAATGCTTTTGGACATAACAAGGGGCAGAAAAACTCTAGTGCGGTATTTCAAAAATAGAGTCCTAATTGAACATAGAAAGTTGTTAATTGTTGTCGCGGACTGTGGGTACATACCCAAAATATTTTGGGTACGTACCCAAACTTACAGATTCATTTAACTCCTCAATGACTGAAATTGGGTACATACCCCAAATATTTTGGGTACGTACCCAAACACACAGATTTGTTTCTTCTCTAAATGGTTGAAATTGGGTTGATATCTAAAATATCTTGTGTAAGTACTCAACTCTTGACTTCCACTCTTCATTTCCTTGATGGTATTTTTCTCATTTCACCTATAAAACAACAATTTAACTCGAATTTAGGCATAATAAGGTTAAGTCCGACAACATAAACATAAAAATCAAGTAGAATTATGAACTTATCACACATATATCGCGAGATTTCGGATAAATAGTTATTCAAGTATATATATTGTACACCTATGAAATTATATATATATATATATTTATATGCATATAAATATATGCATATTTTTTAGGAGTTAAGTCAAGATTCAATGTTACAGTACTCGTCATATATATTTTCGCTTAAAATTAAGTTTTAAATTTTAAGAATCGGGGACGAGCCAAAAAGTTTTATTTGAGAGTACAAAATCTTACTTTTACAATATGTCAAAGATATTTTTATTGTTGATTCTAAAACAGCAAAATTTTGAATTTTTGATAAGAATACATGCCAAAAAAGCAAATATATATAAAATTAATGAGGTTTGCACCTTTTTAACCCTAGCTCCGTCTATAAGAATGAAGGAGTTCTCGATCATCTTGTTATCTTTTTTGTACACTACTAGAAAAAACACTTTTAGCCACGGATAAAAGTGTTGTGGCTAAATTTAGCCACGGATTAGGCACGTCCTAATGGCTACGGATTTCTAGACACATGCAATAATCATGGATTTTCTGTGGCTAATTCGTAAAAAAAAGAGAATAATAATCTTAAATCAATTTAAATACATAAATCAAATATTTGAATTTATTTTATTAAATTAGTTATTTGAATTATTTTTTGACAAGTTATATTAAATGATTTTTGACTAGTTAAATCAAACTCATTTTATTCTTTTGATTTATAAGCCCAATGAAGTATAGTTCTAACTTTATATTATGGGATAACTTTCATAATTTGGCCAGGGATTTTGGCCACAGATTTTTATTCTGTGGCTAATTTTTTTTTCTTATTTTTCATTTCATATAATTGGGGCTAATCTGTGGCTAAATTTAACTTTTTTAGTAGTGGTAATTTTTAATTTCTTATTTTCTTGTTGTGATGTTGGGACTTGGGAGAGGATGTAAAATTTACAAATTGTAACATATGGGTCGCCGGTACGCAATCTTTCGGGTTAATTAAAATTGTACTTCTATTGAGTTTGTTTGACTATAATTTGTATCTCTTGATCTCAAATGTAAATAGACAAAGTGTGATTAACCAGCGTGTGGAGACCAACGGTTAGGATAATTGCCTTCCCAGCAATAGACATGGGTTCGATTCTGGGCAAGCACACTTCCACTTTACGCTTTTTAATTTTTGTGCTTTGTTTGCAGCAAATCGTGTCTCCGTCTATAGCGATTTTAGTTTAGTTAATTAATAATTTTCAAAGGTATAAAATATAATCAAGACCTAACGACCACCTTCTGTAAGTCTTATACATATTACATACAACTTTTAACTTCTTAAATTTGAAAAAAATTAAAATATATTTTTATTTTAAATAAAAATGATAAAAGTTCAAATTTCAACATAAAATAATATATGTAATATAATTTTGGGTAAATCACACTCTAAAGTTTACGATGAGAATCGCTTTAATCTCTAATATTTAAATTGTAATATTTTAATCCTTCAAGTTTTAATTACGCTTCACTTTAGTTCTTCAATTAATTTGTTGGGGATTAAAATTGTCAATCAAAGTTTAAACTTCACTATAGTCTTTCAAATTTTATATTTTTTGCACTTTAGTCCTTGATTTTTTTTTCACTTTCTTCAAATTTGTATTTTGTTTTTTGGTCATGAAAGATATGAAGTACATTGTGATTTTGTACTTCTATTGGCAAATTATTATGAGGCTCAAAAAGTTTTTTTTTTTTTAAACTAGGATTTCAAATTTGCAAAAATTAACAATGTCGTAAGTATAGGTAAATGTATATAATATTTTCTAAACAAAAAAGTGTAAAATCATACCTTATCTGAAAAAAAAACATATCAAAGGTTTAGGAAAATATAAAACCACAACTTATCATATATCTTTCAAAATTGAAAATCTTATTCCAATATTTGACCTATGCAAAACACCTTATTTTAGAAATATGTCCGCATGGCATATTGTTCTCATTTTGTTTTGTTTTGTTTCTTCTTTTATTTTACTATATGATAAAATTTAATTTTGATCCCTTTGTAAATAGTTCGTGGTAACTACAACACTAACACTAGTAGGAGTATATAGTATGCAATTTAAGTTTTTGAGGATTAGCATGTATATCAATGAATATAATCCATCTTCCAATGTCATGACAAAATCGCATGAGCCTATAAATAGCCTTTCAAACAATTTTTCTTTGGTAAGTTAATCTAGATACACAATTAATTCCATATCTATTGAAATTGTCTTGTAAAGGTTGTGCCTAGTGTAATGAGAGAAACGCCATGTGCTCATTTAAATTAATTTTACTATTCTTTTAACTCATCCCATTAAAATAATTACATAACTAATGTGGCGTTTGTAGTCCAACAGTGAGGATAATTGTCTTCCAAGCAATAGATCCGGATTCGACTCCCGGCAAATGCATTTCTCTCAGTGTCTCGCTCTCAAGTGAGTAATTAACTTGAGTACACCAAACCTCAGGAGTGTAGATGAAATTACCCCTAAATATTATCAACGATGTTGTTTCCTGTTGTATCTGTTGTTCTCTATTTCATATGTTTTTCCCTATCAAGTTTCATTTTCAGCTTGTTACACTTTGAGATGTTAGTTATATTATATCCATCAAACAATCTGTAACCAAGTCAGCATAAGGCAATATAACATGTTATCATCTTATTCATGTACAAAGATACAGTATCTATTTATGTGCAGAGAACATGTACTTCCAATTTTTACAAGACATACAACTTTTGTAACTGTTACCACAATTTCCACATCCTATTACATGTATATGAAAGCTTAAAAGGCTGGCGATTTAAGCATCGATTGAAATGTGTCAGTAAATTTTACAGACGGTATGGGTTAAGTGATTTACAGCACTCTCCCATGAATGTCTCAGTATGCCACACCACCAGAGAAGCTGTCCCCGTCGTGGAGGAGAGATTCGGTTAACCAATAACCATCCCAAGAACCACCGACTCGCTGATAACCATAAACCATTTACAAGTTAGAATCAAAATGTATACCTCATAGTAATAGTTATAAAGGGTTGATTATAATAAAACCCTTAAGGTTATGCCCGTTTTCGCAAAACCACCTTTAGTATGAAAAATTATAATTAGCCTCGTGATATTTGGCCATGTCTTGCGCATACCCTCCAACAGTAGGTGGGAATTGTAACATGGAACCTAACATGTGGGGGGTGTTTGTAATTTTTCATAACCAAGGTGGTTTGGCAAAAATGATGAAAATTTGGTTGGGGTGCTTTGGGTGGGTGGGGGGGTTGGGAAGTTGAAATAAATTCTTTTGAGCTCATTCCATAATTGTTGCCCTACTACCAGTATTAGACAACAATGAATTACACATCTATCCAGGCTTTTAGCAAGAAAATTAATGCAAAATATGCAATCAAGCATATTATCTCATTTCAGCTTCTATTTTGTTCACAATTCTATCAGAAAGATCTGATCTGAGTAAGAAAATATGGTCAGCAATGAAGGAGTAATAAACAAACCTGGACCATAGTGAACTGAAAAACTTCCTCTGCTTCAGGCCGAGCCCCTCGTACCCAAACTCGTTGCTTAAAGCAATTCTATTTCACATTGCAAATTGTTAGAAGAAGAAAAGCAACTAATGCATGCATTGCTAAGATGGAAATCAAGAACTGAGCAAACCTCCTTAGTCTTTAAACTGCTCAAGATCTTTTTTTCGCGGTGACCAAGCAAAACTCGGTAGCTTGAATGGTGAAAGATCCGCCTGAATCTTTCAAACTGCTAACAGAATATATCAGCATATCACCAACTAAATTACAAGATATATAAATCACGATAAGTACCACTGGATCATGTCTAAAGAAAGCTACAGAAGAGAATCACAAATTTCTAAAGATTCTAGAGAACCTGACCTGCCCCAGATCAAAGAATGGGCCAAAATAGGTAGATCTTTCGAAAGGATCAAATCCAGCAAACTGTAGAAAACATCAAATTAAACCGTAGCAATTGTTCTGAAAAGCGTCAAATCGAACTCAGAATAATAATGGATTGGAGGTTGGAAAAATACCCTATACATGACTTCAATCCCATAATCCGGCCTCGGTTGGTCGTTGAACATCAACGCATCGAGTTGGTATCGTACAGCTTCCTCTGCACTAAACTATAGCCCAGAGAAACAAACCAAACCAAAACAAAGAAAACAAAAAAGGCATAAGCAGAAGATTATAACAAAAAGGTACAATAATACATTGAACAAGATCTTAGTTTGAAATTTACGCTCAATCTTGGGCCAGAAGGTCTTTTCCTTCGAGACTCAAGCCTGCAAAAAAGAACATTTTTTTCCTTCAAAGATCACTTCAGCTTCCACAAAGTCCCCAACATATTGTGAAATTTCAATAGAAACAACTTCTATCCAGCTAGCAAAGGTAAAATTGTTATACATTATGCTTGAAATTTGGTTAGGGCTACAATAAGAACTGAATTAACCCCTTTTGATTTCAGTCTCTTATCTTTCTTCACATTTAAATTGCGTCACCAAATATAATCAAATTCAAATGAATATACACAAATTCTACGTTCAAATCGTTAAATTTCTCCGTAATTATGAAAAAATAGCACACCATAGGAAACAGAGAGATACCAGTGGGCGGAGAAGAAGTCGGGGACGTCGGCGGAGCAAGCTCGGAAGCGGAGGCTCGGGGGCTTGACGGCCGGGGAGAGCGGAGATGCGCAAAACGACATCGTTTCGTCCAGTTCAGACTGTGATTTTGATGATCTCAGATGAGACGAAGAAGGCGGGGAAAAATGAAAAAATATCAAGGTGAAGTAGTGGTCGTGTAAATGAATCAGCGTTGTTCGTTATAAATACATACATGCGTTTTCACAAAATCTCTCTTCTTGGCAACTTTTTCAATGAAATTTCATAACAAATTATATATATACCTTTGAAATATAATGTAATTATAAATTAATTTTTCAGTTTTTTAAAATTATAAATTCCCTCAAAATTTAGGACATTTTCTGTAAATATAAATAGAGATATTTTTACTACAACTATAGTGATTGATCCGGCCGTCAAAATATGTGTCTCGTAAAGCCCAACAAAATCACTTAAATTATTTTTGTTATTTCACCAATCTTCATATAATAATTTCATTTTATACCTCTGAAATCACCACCAGACATCATTATCTATAATTCGATACCACAAGTAATTTTATTATTATTATTATTTAAAATTGTCTTCATTAATAACTCCTACCTCTTGTATTTATAAATACCATGTGAATTCATCTAAAAAACTCTCTGAAAATAAAAAAAATACAATTAACAATTACCTTCCGTTTTGATAAATTATGAGTTTTGCTAAATTGATATATTTCTCATGAGGTATGTGTAATATTTGAAATTATAAGGACTAATTTATTATTACACTATATTCCAAGCTCTGTATACGTAATTTGCCCCAACATTTTTCACAATTATTACTATCTTTGTGTTGGTGTGTGTATATATATAAATCATTGCACACAGAACATGCATAAAAAACCACGTCTGAACATTGTCGCCGCACACAGCATTTGATCAAGATTATCAATCAAGCACCTCAGTTCTTTCCAAACCAAACTCTCTCTCTCTCTCTCTCTCTCGGGGAAATTCTTCAGCATCAATAATGATTCAAGGTTAGCTTCAAATGATCTGCGCATCTTCTAGGTCTTTCTTGCAAAAATCACTTTCTGGGCTCTCTCTCTTTGATGGTGAATGCATAATGTGATGAATAAAGTTGAAATCTTGGTCCATCTTCTGTGTCTAACTGAAATGGGTCCTTTCATTTTTCTGGGATTTGTCTCAATTTTGAACATACATTGTGCTGGGAAAAAGATATGATTTTTAATCATTTATCCAGATAAACGAACATCATTGTTTATATATATATATATATATATATATATGTATGTATATTTTATTTGGGTCACTTTTAGGACCTAGAAAAAGTTGGGTTTCTTAGGATTAGAATTTTTTAATCATAATCCTGTCATTTTTGTTGCATTCTGATACTGATTTCAAGATCTTGGGCTTTGGATTGAAAAAGAAAGTAATACAGTGTTCCCTCCTTTAACTTTAGACAATTACACAAATATTGCTCTTGGTTTTAAAATTTCACATACCTCCTCCGTAATTTATTTACACCTTGCAATTGCATCCTTGTTATGATTATTACCTATAGTTGAATGATGCTATAATTCAAATCTCATTGAGCTTCAAGGTTCTCTCGTATGTTTGGATGATATTATCCGAGTTTATTGATAACTTTTTTGATTCTAGATTAAATTTCGAAGATCAAAAGGATGTGCCTTGTAATTTTAGGACTAAGAGAGAGTTAGTTTGTTTAAATACACAGTCATAGGGAACGTGTAGCAGAAAATTCTTGTCCGAACCCGGCTGAGCCGCACCCAACCAATCATGTACCAAGTATTAATACACTTTCCGTGTGATTAGTCACTCTCCCATACATCAACTACATAGCAAGTGTAAAACACTCATCACGTAATTAGTTATGGATGAGTTGTTATATATGAAATCTTGTTTGGTTATGTTTCCGAATAGTGAGTTGGATGCATCATTTTTCTGAACCCCATCAAAATTTTTGTTTTCTTGCCAGATAGTTCGAAGAACAAGTTGCGAAAAAAGAAACGTAAAATGACAGAACCAGAATCCAAAGAGAGCACACCCTTTATTCCACCCTCCTCAAGCAAGCTCCCGGATTTCAAACAATCGGTAAAGCTAAAGTATGTCAAACTTGGATATCATTACCTCATAACACATGGAATGTACCTGTTTTTGTCTCCCCTGGTGGCCATTCTAGCAGCCCAATTATCCACAGTTTCTCTCCAAGACTTGCACATTCTTTGGGAACAACTTAGATTCAATCTCGTCTCCGTCATGGTCTGCTCGACTCTGTTGGTCTTTCTATCAACCGTCTATTTCCTCAGACGCCCTCGTTCAGTCTACCTAGTAAATTTCTCGTGTTACAAAGCCATTGATGATATGAAATGCACTAGGAAGATTTTTGTGGAGAGATCAGGGTTGACTGGTACATTCACTCAAGAAAATCTTGATTTTCAGAGGAAGATTCTAGAAAGGTCCGGCCTTGGTGAGTCGACTTATCTCCCACACGCCGTGCTGAGGGTCCCACCGAACCCGTCCATGGCTGAAGCAAGAAAAGAAGCCGAAGCTGTAATGTTTGGTGCGATGGATGAGCTTCTTGCGAAAACCTCCATCAGACCGAAAGATATTGGGATATTGATAGTTAACTGCAGCCTCTTCAATCCCACGCCTTCATTATCAGCTATGGTGATTAATCACTACAAGCTGAGGGGTAATATAATAAGTTACAATCTTGGTGGGATGGGGTGTAGTGCTGGTTTAATCTCCATTGCTCTTGCTAAAGATCTTTTACAGGTTCATCCCAGGACTTATGCTCTTGTGATCAGCATGGAGAATATAACCCTAAATTGGTATTTTGGCAATGAGAGATCAATGCTTGTCTCGAACTGCCTATTCCGTGTGGGTGGGTCTGCCATTCTGCTGTCCAACAGAATGTCTGACCGTTGGAGGTCAAAATACCGGTTGGTCCACACTGTCAGAACCCACAAAGGATCCAATGACAAATGCTTTTCTTGCGTGACACAAATGGAGGATCCCACCGGGAAAGTTGGAGTCGCTTTGTCAAAAGATCTGATGGCTGTCGCCGGCGATGCTTTAAAGACAAATATCACGACTCTGGGCCCGCTTGTACTCCCGACTTCTGAACAGTTGCTATTTTTTGCCACATTAGTGGGGCGTAAGCTTTTCAAAATGAAAGTAAAACCTTATATCCCAGATTTTAAGTTGGCCTTTGAGCACTTCTGCATACATGCGGGCGGGAGGGCCGTGTTGGATGAACTTGAAAAAAACCTTCAGTTGTCGGAGTGGCACATGGAACCTTCTAGAATGACCCTGTTTCGTTTTGGCAACACGTCCAGTAGCTCTCTGTGGTACGAGTTGGCTTATTCTGAAGCCAAGGGGAGGATCAAAAGGGGCGATAGGATTTGGCAGATAGCTTTTGGGTCGGGTTTTAAGTGCAATAGTGCTGTTTGGAAAGCTCTGAGGACTGTAAATCCAGCTAAGGAGAAGAATCCATGGATGGATGAGATTGATCAGTTTCCTGTTGAAGTTCCTAGGTTGTCTGCTTTCTAACATTTCAAGATTCTTGCTATGCTTTTGTTTGTTTTTATTGTTTTTGTAGGAAGATTTTGATCCTTAGGCACTAGGAATTAAAGGGTTGGCGTTGTTCTAGTTTGTTAGTGTGTTCTTAAGTTCTTGCAAGTCATGTTGAGAACATGTTACGCATCTTTGTTTTGACTGCTACATGTGTACTTTGTAGCGTTTGATTGAGTGTAAATTTTAGAAATAATTAGAATGCTCTTCCTTGTATTTATGGACAATCAGTTCTTATATCGAGTACTAGACATAGTGTAATGATACTAGCATCCTAAAACATACAACAAAGACTATTACAGGCTACAAATATGTCAGAACATTGCTAGCAAGAATGACACTATGATTCACATAAACCGAACACTACTGTCCATGTTGCCCGAGCCCGTTTACGAACTAGCATTCGAAACGATCCCTACACTGAAAAAATCTCTTCAAAACACTTAAAACACATAACAACCAGCCATTCTTGGTTCACAACATAGACCATATGAAAAAATGTAGACAACCTAAGAACCTAAAGCCTTAAAACTCCGAACCACATGTTAACTTGTCCTCACTGCACAACAAGAAAACATTTACTCCTTTGAGGACTTGTTGATTAGGGACTTGTGTATATGCGGGATGACACCGCCACCAGCTATGGTCCCTTTGATGAGAGTATCAAGTTCCTCATCACCTCGTATGGCCAGCTGCAGATGCCGGGGCGTGATACGCTTCACTTTTAAGTCCTTGCTTGCATTTCCAGCCAGCTCCAACACTTCTGCAGTTAGGTACTCTAAAATGGCTGCAGAGTAGACGGCAGCTGTGGCACCAACCCGTCCGTGAGCCGTGACTCGCTCCTTCAGGAGCCGGTGGATACGCCCGACCGGGAACTAAAGGAAAAAGTAAGAATTACTCAAAGATGAAATATCTTATATTTCTGCAGTAAAGTTTTGAGCTGGAAAAATTACAGAGAATCGCCACAAATCAAGTATGAGTCCTCAACCAAAGCAGGAAGAAAGAAATTGCAGATAACCAGTAAAAAGTTTAAGAAATATGAATTTGCATGATACATATATCCCCAAATAGTCTTCTAATACTCTATGAGACATCATTGAAACAAGAAACTATAAGATTTACATGTCATCAGCCTTTTAAGAGATTTGAAACGCCTGGTTATAACGAGATAGGGCTGCATGGACTTAAACAACCAGGGCTCTAGACTTGGTAGCTTCTTGAATCAATTCAAATAACCATGTTATGGTCTATTTTCAAACGTATTATGGCAACCCCTTTTCTTTATTCGGAAAATTGCATATATTCTAACAACTATCATTCTT